>CAJPDP010663137.1:0-11692 GCA_905336975.1 Bombina variegata variegata
GTAAACTTTTGATCAGGGTCATTTGGGTAGTTTCTGTTGTCATTATGATTTAAAAAGAGTAAACACAGTTGATTGATAATAAATGGCTTCAGCCAAACACTAACCATGAGTGAAAGAAAAGTTTTTGTGTTATCATTCCTATTCTCTGAAAAATGGCCAAGAAATCATAATTTCTTCCAGGGTATGTAAACTTATGAGAACAACTGTATCTATTCCAATAGATATGTAGGTATAGATATTTATTTTACATGAACAGTATCAGATATATATATAGAAATATATATATCATAATAAAAAATAAATTATTTATTTGTGAAGAACATAGAAATGGAAAATATGTGTAACGCTCATCGTGTTTCACAATTTAGATTGCAACTATACTTTTAAATGTTTTTGATTATATTTGTGCCACTTTTTTGTCTCGCCTAATTGTTTACCAGAGCTCTGTAGTCGCACTAACCTGACACACGTTAAATTTGATTGTGCTCAAGTGAATGCATTTACTTTCAACTCATAATATGCATGCTATTTCCGGAACACACAAAGAAACGCAAAATACCCCTTATCGCTTGCGTGTTACACCTAGCGACACACTCATAATATAGCCCATAGTGGGTCTTCATACACCACTGAAGACTGTACTGTGTACTGAAAAGTGAGGTTGCTTTGCGGAAGTTAGCAAATCTTTTTTAAGCAGAGACAAAAGGTCTCTAGGCATTCTGAGGCCCAAAATTTTGAAATTGAAGAGAAATGAGCTAGATAGAAATGCAACATGGCCTTGACCTTCATGTGTAGATAGATAGATAGATAGATAGATAGATAAACAGACTGTTTCTTAGGGATTAACAATAACAACTATCTGATCTTGCCTTTTCATTAAGCATTGCACATGAAATAGTTAATTTATTTTGACATTTACACTCACATTGTTATTTTTCTTTTTAGTACAAATACAAACAAGCATATGAGAAAGACAAAGGTAAACAAGTGGGCTTCCGTAGTCTGCAAGATGACCCAAAACTGGTTCACTACATGCATGTTGCCAAAATCCAGTCAGACAGAGAATATAAGAAAGACTATGAGAAAATCAAGACCAAGTATCACACCCCCCCTGACATGTTCAGTGTCACAGCTGCAAAGAAAGCCCAAGAAGTGAGCAGCAATACACACTACAAGCAACCTATGCATCACTACACACTCCTGCCAGATGCCATGCACCTGCAACTGTCCAGGAACCAAATGCAAATCCAGAGTGATGTAAGTAAATATTCTCCTGCATGCATGCATTCTACTTCATCTTCTTGATCACATGTGCAAAGACAATATTCTCTTCAATGACAGTGAGGGTGACACATACACATATTTTATTCTCATAGCTGTATTTGCTACATTATTCTGATGAAACACTGTTAGAAGAACTCATAAAGAACATACATATATATGTAATATAAAACAAGTTTAACATATAAAAGTTTAATATTGCAACATTTTCAACTATTGGGTTAAATGAACATTTTCTATAGCCTTAGAATATGCTTGCCTTTTAAAAATAAATGTTTATTATGTTTTTTTAAATTTTGTTCATTTACATGCTTATGGTGCAAATGAATACAAAACAAATTGGATAGTAGAAGTAAATTGGAAAGTTGTTTAAAATCACATACTCTATTTGAAGCATGAAATAAAAAAAATTGGGTTTCATGTCCCTTTAATGTGTTTACAAAGACTTGTTATACCAGCTGCAGAGTATAAAATGTACGGTGAATTGCTCAGTTAGGTTTATTTTTGTATATTAAATAGCTGTCTCAGCTAATTGAGATCACAACCCAATAAAAAAAGGGCTGAGCTTCCCGGGGGATTAGACATCATTAACTTATCTATTTATATGAAATCCTCCTTATCTCTCTATACACAGGGAGATCAATTAACCTTTTATTATCTCTTTTTTTCACTTCTTATTTACATACAGTAGGTATTCTATAACTATTACTTAAAGGGACATGAAACACAACATTTTTCTTTCATGATTCAGATATAGCACATCTTTTTAAACATCTTTCCACTTCTATTATCAATTTTGCTTTATCCTCTTGGTATCCTTTATCGAAAGTGCAGAAATGCGGTACTGGGAGCTAGCTAAACACATTGGTAAAACAATGGCACTAATCAGCAGCTAGCTCCCACCTCCTGTGCCTCCCTAGGTTGCCTAGGTAACTAAGCATACCAAGAAAAGAATGCAAATTAGAAAATAGTAATAAAATCTAGTAAATTGGAAGAATGTTAAAATTATATACTGTATCTGAATAACCCTTTAAGTATTGAAATATTCAGTATTGGTTGGGATACAACAGGCAAAAGCAATTATTTCAAATTACAAAATAAGGTAAAGGGGCTATTTGTAAACTATTTAATACACTCCAGCAGGTAAATTGGGAACACAGTAAAAATCCCAGTACGCTTTAGGCTGATATTATTATTATTATTATTATTATTATTATTATGCTAATTTTATCACATTCTTTATTTAAGAATTTGTACAAGGCTGATTTCAATAACTGGATGAAAGGAGTTGGCTGGGTTCCAATTGGCTCTCTGGATGTTGAAAAAGCAAAGAAAGCTGTAGACATCATGAGTGATCATAAATATCGTCAAAATCCAGACCAGTGGAAATTTTCAATCCCGAATGATGCAATGGAACAGGTGCTTGCAAGAAATAATGCATTAACAATGAATAAGGTAAGCTAATGTTTCTGTAGTTATTTAAATAAGAACACTTAATTATTAAGTCACCCAATTAGTCATCTTATTAAATGAATTAAATATAAAAAAAATTGTAATTCCTTATTTTATTGCACATTTAATAGAGCATATTTTAAACACATTCAATGTTTTCCATGCAAAGTGGTTTAAGCTTTTACAAACATAAAAATGAGGTTGTGTAGCTCACAGCAAGCTATGCAGCCATGGTGATGAGTTTTATACAGAAGCAGCACTATCATACCTCCTAATGAGTATTATTACATTTTGCATACAACTCAATAGCTCAGACATTGGCCATACAATTTATAGCAAGGTTCTATAGTTTACATTTGCTGAAGACTGACAGAGCTTATGTTACTAAATGGTCTAGTAATACATATTTAGTATTTTAAATACATCCCATGCCCCTTTCTAATACAATTAATTTAAAAAGTAATCTGCATTTGAAAGTGCCCTTTGTGACAATTAGAACATAGCCAGGTTTTCCTTTTCTTTTATATAGATTAACAATGATATTACATGAATGAATTATATGATATTGAGATAATTTGTGCATTTTTAGAGACTTTATACTGATGCCTGGAATAAGGACAAGACCAAAATACACGTAATGCCGGACACCCCAGAGATCCTGCTGTCTAAAGCAAACCAGCTGAACATGAGTGATGTAAGTAATATTTATGTATATGGACATAAGGTTGCAATTTTATTGCAGCACTGTTGTCTTCTTCTTCCTACTCTATTGCCACTGATATATTTCTCCCTAATTCATCCTCTGCACTTCCTGATAACTTGAAATTTTCCTCCTTTCTTTCCTTGTTCTTTCCCTCTTCCGATTCCCTTGCTCTGCATCCATAAACCTGCCTATTTTCTCTCTTGTATCCCACTCCCTGCCAGTCTGTTTTATGTTGCCCCTTATTCTGTCAATTCTATGTACCTTTCTTGTTCCCCCCACTACTTACCCCTTTAGCTCTGACACCATTTTGTCTCTGTATCTCACTTTTGCATCTATAATTTTGTTAGTTAATATTTAACCCCTTGTTCCCTTTAAACTTTGTCTTTTTTTGTGTAATATCTAGAAATTATACAAACTTGCTTACGAAGAAGACAAGAAGAAAGGTTATGACTTGAAACCAGATGCTATATCAGTTAAAGCAGCTCGAGCATCAAGAGATATAGCCAGCGATGTAAGTGTTCTTCAGTTTACTTGTGTATAGTATGAAAAGGAAAGGATAAACACCGTTCCTTACTTTGCACTTTTAAACATAAGTAAGATGCACTGTAACAATGCAGCATACCATCCATGTGTTTGTATTTATCTGTAATTATCACAGGTATTTCCTTTGATTGCATTATAAGCAATGCATCAATATCTACATGACTGTACTACCCCCTCCACTACAGCACTTGCATTAACTAACTTGTCTTGTACATGCAAAACGTAAAAAAAAAAAGCCACTTGCAACCTTATATTCATTAATTATAGCACAATATGCTGAAACTCTAAGGATCTTGCATATTTCAGAAAGAACATTTCTTTGAGATAGTGTTTGATGTTTGTCTGTCTGTCTGTAATCACTCTCTTGTGTTTATAATGTATTTTGAAATAAATTAAAGGTACAGTAAAATCAAAATTAAACTTTCAGACAGTGAGATTTTAAACAACTTTCCACTTTACTTCTATTATTAATTTTCCTTCATTCTCTTGGAATCTTAAAAAGTAGGCTCAGGAGCAGCAATACACTGGGAGCTAGCTGAACACATCTGGTGAGCCAGTGACAGAAGGCATATATGTGAAACCACCAATCACCCAGTAGTGCATTGCTGCTCCTGGCTCTACTGTCCTTTTAACCCCATAACGACCGTGATGTACTTTGTAGACCACACTATTAGGCCCTCCTGCAGGCTTGCTTAAAAAACACAGCCTCACTGCTGGCGGCAAGACCGCACTATTGAAAAAAGATACCCCCATAGAAAGACCAGCAACGTACCCTGGTCATTATGAAGTTAAATTTACTTTACAATTGCACTAAAATCTGTTTTGTTATATAAGCAATTAAGTTGCTGGTGTTCCAAAAGAAATTGCATTATTACTTTCAAGAGGAAATGTCTTCAGTTAATTTTATTACATATTATTTAACTTTTTGTGTGTAATTTTCACTCCATGCATTTTTTTACAGTACAAATATAAGAAAGCCTATGAATTATCCAGAGGAAAACACATTGGATTCCGTAGTCTACAGGATGATCCTAAACTGGTCCACTTCATGAATGTGGCAAAGATGCAGTCGGATCGGGAATACAAGAAAGCTTATGAAAAGTCTAAGACAGTGTTCCATACCCCAGTTGACATGTTCAGCGTCACTGCTGCAAAACTTGCTCAGAATGTGGCTACAAATACTAACTATAAAAAGCTCATCCATCACTACAGCCTTCTACCTGATGCCATGAATGTTGAACTATCTAAAAACCGAATGCAGATACTGAGTGATGTAAGTAAAGAACTCAACTGTAAAGAAGAATTATCTTTCTATCTATCTATCTATCTATTCATCCATCTTTGTCTGCCTCTCTAGCTATCTAATTGTTTTTAAAACGTTTAAACTTTTGTAAAAAAATAAAACCTATTGCACTATTCTTTAATTTTAGTATATGCTTAATCTGCTATCTGATAAAAGAGTCCATAACTCCCATCTAATTAACAAGTTTCACTTTAAGAGATAATTGAAACTATAACATGATATACAAATTTGCAAATAACTAAGTCATGTTTATGTTTGTCTTCTTAGAATCTTTATAAAGCAGACTACAATGATTTCGTCAAAGGCGTTGGATGGATTCCATACGGATCCCAGGAAGCAGAGAAGAACAGGAAAGCAATGGATATTCTCAGTGAGAAGAAATACCGCCAGCACCCAGATAAATTCCAGTTTTCTACTTTGACAGATTCAATGGGGATGGTGTTGGCAAAGAACAATGCTCAGATAATGAATCGCGTAAGCATTATAAATGAAACATTACTAAACGTATTGTTGTATGAACAAATAGATCTTCAGCACTTCAGAGAGTGTTAGTAACATGCATAATGATAATAAGAATTGTGGATAATTCTGTTTATTCTACAATTTCAATCATTTTCTTGTCAAACCAAATATTTCTGATAATTTTAAAAAGGCAATGAAGGAATGAAGTGAGAAAATTCAGAAGAATGCTTCACTGTATAGGAAGATATATTACCATAGTAAAGGACAGATACTAATGTTTCCTTATATATCATTAAAACGGAACATTGAGCTACTATAGATAGATCAATCCATTTAATATATGATTTGTGAATAAGTAAATGTAGCAGTGACATTTTAAAAATGAATTTTCTTTCGTAACATGTGGGATATATTTCCACCACCAGGAGGAGGTCAAGAACCCTCCCAAGAGCTTTTAATCCCTCCCGCCTCCTCTCCCCACCTAGATTGTTCTTGGCCTCCAAGGAGAGAGGTGCTCTGCAAGCAAGATATTATTATTTTCTATTTAATCTTTTATTGGGAGCTCAGGCCTGACTTGAGACCCAGAACCCCTCTTCAATCTTCACTCAGGGAAGACCTCAGGATAATTTCTCCAACATGAAGCAAGGGTAAAATAATACCTTAGTTATGGCATGTCAGAACCCTCACAGGTAAATCTTCCTGCCATAATCAGGCTGATGAAACAGTGTTATACTGAGAAACGCGTCGCTGTGTTTTAGTTTTGATAATAAATAATATTTTTAATCAAAACGGATTTTTATACACATTTTATTGGGACTTTTTAATAAGCGGTATCCACCTCAATACTGCTTTCTTCTAGCTACCTGTTCCATGTTGTATCCAATCCATACCTGAGATATCTCCCCTTTTTGTTCCTGACACAAAGAAAGAGTTAGCCAGACTACTCTAGAATATCTGGCCTGCGAGTACAGCACTTGGAAGTGCTTCACCAAATGTGAGTGCAAAAGATTTGGTATTTTCTCTACATTTTATATGTATCAAACATATTGCGCTATGGATGTTCTTTTTTGATCTATCCCAAGGAAGAAGATAAAATACCCTCACATCTATACCTGCTGTTGCTACAGGAGGAGAGTTTGCCAGTTTACTCTAGAATTTCTGGCCTGTCCATATAGCACTTGATAGTGCTTCCATAAATGTGAGTGCATATTATTCACCTTCATATACTCCATAAATATTTGGAACATATTACGCTTTGGGTGCCTTCCTTTCTGTTTATTTTTAGGTGTATCATCATAGTGAGAGGCCACCTCACTTCCGAAGAGCTGCCTGTATTTCTTTCTCTACACCATTTGGAATATTACAGCCATATTTTTTCCAACTAAAAAGGAATATAAGGGATCATTTGAATATTTAGCCTCAAATGTACATCCAGAGACTTTAGATTTATCTTATATTTTATCATATATTTTATCTTATATTTTATATTTTTAATTTCACACATACATTTACATTTTTTATCATTTTTTTATCGATTTTTATATTTAATTTTTATTTTTTTATTTTTTCAATTTTTATTATTGTATTCTATTTTTGTATCTTATATTTGTAACAACTACTGTTAGATACAAAAATCTTCACACAATACTTTGCGTACCTAACAACTCTCCCTTAAAGTGGTAGTGTTTCTGTTACTAAGAGGGAGGATAGAGTTCTAGACACACCAGATGATCTTAATACAAAAATAATTTATTGACACAGTTCCCATATACTACTTAACTAATTAATAAGTGACCGGTTACTATAAAACTACATGTATATTTAAAATATAATTGCAAAGATATGTGGGTACTCTATTTCAATGTCTAAACATAATAACATGTGACCACAGAAACCTGTTTAAAAACAGTCATCCATATGCAAAACAGTATAACACCGTGTGGAAAACAAAAATAGTCTCTAAAAAAGTCAGAATATAATATCCTGAGGCTACTGCATTTTATCTTCTTTGACAGTGTGTCTAAAATCAAAAACTTCTCCTCTCCACAGAACTGACAGCTCGTTCGTTTATTACCTGCTCATCAGGACTCCCACTCTTTGAGGATAAGGAAGAGAAGAAATATCTGTGTGTTTAAAAGGTTCTCTAATGTATTCTC
Organism: Bombina variegata variegata; assembly: GCA_905336975.1. NCBI lineage: Eukaryota > Metazoa > Chordata > Amphibia > Anura > Bombinatoridae > Bombina > Bombina variegata. Next base: position 7,901 of record CAJPDP010663137.1, read on the forward strand.
ATTCCTTTCTGTGAAGAAATCCAATAAACTACTTTCACTCCCTCTCCAAATAATCAGGATGTCATCAAAGTACCGTTTAAAGAGTACGAGGTTTGTGCCCAGTTGGTATGGTACTGGGCGCAAACCTCGTACTCTTTAACAGAAAGTGATTGTAGTTTATTCTTCACAGAAATGAATGGGAATACAGTAGGTTTACATTTTACCTACAATTACAGCAAAGAAGGCACTACGGTTCTAGATGGCAGAAGAGAACACACTAAGTACTAAAAACCATTTTAAAGAGGTAGATGCCAACAATTTTTTTCACTCAAAGAGTTGTCACCTTAAAATGTGGATAGAAAAAACTCCAAAGGGACAGTTCCTGTGGATAAAAAGGACTGCACCAGGGTAGTAGACTATGATATCCAGATCCGTACTTTGGAGGAAAGATATATAGAAGTAAATTATAATAGGAAAGTACTGGAAAAAGCAAAACTAGAAGTGAGTAGAGAAGATAGAAAAACCATTCTAGGGAAAGAGAAACTGGTGGTGGATGAAAAAATAGGCATCAAAGTACCCTTTATAACTACATTTAATCAAAAACACAAGATTATGGAAAAAATGATACGCAAACATTGGCATGTCGTTAAATCTGACGTATTTTTGGGTAAGGAAATATCAGAAAAGCCTGTATTTATATATAGAAAAGCAACAAATCTAAAAAACATTCTGGCCCCGAGTGAATACAACAAGACAATATAAAGACAGAATAAGGGAGCATCTGTACAATATAGAGAAGGATTAGCTAGAAACCTGCCTGTATGACCATTTTAAGAAAGTACAGAAAAACAGCTCAAAAACATAATTTGTTGGGCTGTGAAAAGTGAAAAAGAATGGTGGGAATTACCAGAAATTAATTCTTAGAAAAGAAGCAGAACTCATACATGAGTTGGGGACTTTATACCCTGCAGGCCTAAATTCAGAATTTGACTTGACCCCATTTATTGTCGATTGAATTGACACAGTATATAAACACTAATACATGAAGTTGGGACTTAAAATGGAAGGGTCCTATCTAGAGATATATAAGAGAAAAAGAATAGCGATTTTAAAAATAGCTTGTGGAACTTTTATACAGTTAACACCATGTTAGATATGAGAAAATTATTAGTGACTTTATTAAAGTATATACATTTTTATTTAATGTCAGAAAATAGTTTGTGGAACTTTTCAGTTAACACCGTATAAGATATGCGGAAGCCATAAAGATTAGTGACTATTGTCCAAATCCCACAAGGATACCCATATAAAAATTGAAGAAAAATATACATTGAAACATTCAAATCCACCAAAGGACTATTCCACTTTAAGAAATAAATCCACCTTAAGATGAGAAGAGAGAAGGAATGGACCAATTGGAGCCAGGAGGTATTTAAGAATCTACCAGACACTAGCCATTCATCTTGAAAAAGCCTTGTAAGAAGGCGAAACGCGTCGATTGAAGGACTGTGTCTGTATAGTAAGTGGCTCAGGAGCAATTCAATCCATATATCTGCACAGAGAAAACAAGAACCCAAACAGGTACTCCAAGCTGTTAAACCTCAGGTTTTTTGGAAGCAGCCATTGGCCGAAGATTAACACGTGACGCGGAAGCGTCTCAATAACGGCTATTCTATACAGAGAATCTAGGTGAGGATTTATATAAGAGAACCTTTTAAACACACGGATATTTCTTCTCTTCTTCATCCGCAAAGAGTGGGAGTCCTGATGAGCAGCTAATAAACAAACGCGCTGTTAGGTCTGTGCAGAGGAGAAGGTTTTGATTTTAGACGCACTGCCAAAAACGTTAAAAAGCAGTAGCCTCAGGATTTTACTTTCTATCTTAGTCACTTTTTAGAGACTATTTTTGTTTTCCACACAGTGTTATACTGTTTTGCATATGGATGACTGTTTTTAAGCAAATTTCTGTGGACACACGTTACTATGTTTTAATTTAGACATTAAAATAGAGTACCCACATATCTTTGCAATTATATTTTAAATATATATGTAGTTTTAAAGTGACCGGTCACTTATTAATTAGTTGAGTAGTATATGGGAATTGTGTCAATAAATTATTATTGTATTAAGATCATCTGGTGTGTCTAGAACTCCATCCTCCCTCTGGTTGATTATTTTTTGCTGTATAAGCGCTGTTCCAGACCCTTTTTTACCCTTTCTGATTACTTTTTAACAACCAATAGGGAGAGCTGTATACTGGAATAGCTTAAATTATCTTTGGAGTTGCGCTGTGGTATACCTTTTGTGTGTCCTCCGTTGAAGTTACCTTGTCGCAGGGACCTGCTGATACAAGGTCCATTAGTACATAAAAATCTAGATTCTCTGAGGCTGACTTTGTGGAGATTGAACGCTTAGTCTTAGCCAGGAGAGGTTTTTTTGAGTGTGTTATCGACACTCTGATTCAAGCTCGTAAACCAGTTACTCGTCGTATCTACCATAAAGTCTGGAGGACTTACTTATACTGGTGTAAAAAGCGTGTTTTTTCTTGGCACAAGGTTAAGGTTGCCAGAATTTTATCTTTTCTCCAGAATGGACTGGATAAGGGTCTATCTGCTAGTTCCCTGGAAAAAAAAATCTCGGCCCTTTCAGTGTTACTGCACAAGGGATTGGCTGAGCTTCCAAATGTGCAGTCCTTTGTAAAGGCTCTGACTAGGATCAGACCTGTGTTTAGATCGGGGGCTCCACCTTGGAGCCTCAATCTTGTTTTTCGTGTTTTGCAGCAGGCTCCGTTGGAGCCTATGCATACTGTTGACATTAAATTATTATCCTGGAAGGTTCTCTTTTTGTTGGCTATTGCTTCTGCACGCAGAGTTTCTGAGATTTCTGCTTTACAATGTGACCCCCCCTTATCTTGTTTTCCATGCGGATAAGGTGGTTTTACGTACTAAATTAGGATTCCTTCCTAAGGTAGTGTCGGATCGCAACATCAATCAAGAGATTGTTGTTCCTTCCTTGTGTCCTTATCCTTCTTCAGCGAAGGTACGCTTGCTTCACAATCTGGATGTGGTTCGTGCCTTGAAGTTTTATCTTCAGGCTACTAAGGAGTTCAGACAATCTTCTTCTTTGTTGTCTATACAGGGAAGCGTAATGGGCAGAAGGCAACTAGGACTTCCCTATCTTTCTGGTTGAGGACTGTCATCCGCTTAGCTTATGAGACAGCGCAACAACAGCCTCCTGAGAGGATAACGGCTCATTCCACTAGAGCAGTGGCTTCCTCCTGGGCTTTTAAGAACGAAGCCTCTATGGATCAGATTTGTAAGGTGGCTACCTGGTCTTCCTTACACACTTCTTCTAAATTTTACAAGTTTGATGTTTTTGCTTCGGCTAAAGTAGCTTTTGGGAGAAAAGTTTTGCAGGCTGTAGTGCCCTCTGTATAGGGTCCGCCTTTTTTCTGTTCCCTTCTGTTATTCATTCAGTGTCCTCTGGAGCTTGGGTATAGTTTTCCCAACAGAAAGGATATAAGTCGTGGAATCTCCCTGCCTTATGGAAGGAAAACATAATTTATGCTTACCAGATAAATTCCTTTCCTTCCTGGCAGGGAGAGTCCACGACCCTGTCCGTAATTTATTTTTCTGATGGGCGGCTCCCTTTTTAAATTTCTTCTGGCACCTTTTTTACCCTGATGTTTCTCCTACTTTTCCTTGTTCCCTCGGCAGAATGACTGGGGGATAGGGGAAGTGGAAGGGATATTTATGCCTTTGGCTGGGGTGTCTTTGCCTCCTTCTGGTGGCCAGGTGTTGTATTTCCCAACAG
>CAJPDP010663226.1:0-10584 GCA_905336975.1 Bombina variegata variegata
ATGTGTATATATGTATCTCTATGTTTGAGCCCTCATAACTTTTTTGCAATTTTTTTTATTAGATAGTGTTATTATGAGTGTAACTGTACTGTTAAATGTATTTCTGATGTGTTTTGTGACACTTTTTTGAATCTCACAACAGTTAACCAAAGCTCTGAATTCACAGTACTGATTCTAGCAACAACCGTAATTGCGCTCACGTGTTCGCATTTACTTTCAACTTGTAATACGGGCGGCATTTAACTTGTGTGCAAATGGCCTGGAAAACCTGGTATTGCTTGTGTGCAAATTATAGCGCTACACTCATAATCTAGCCCACAGTGTGCAAGACACACACTACTGATTCTATTCAATTTTGACTTTACACTCATGTAATAATAATAATGCACATCTAATGTATAGTCAGAAGCTGTATATTATACATAACATTTCTTGTGTTATTTTCATGTCTATTATGAATTATACATTGTTTTAATTTGTTACACAAAGATTACCTTTACTCTCTAGCTGTCATATTTGTGTATTCCTTTTTAGAAAGTTGTTCAAAACTGAATGCTATATCTGAATCATGAGAGAAACGTTTTGAGTTTCTTATCCCTTTAACCCCTTAACCCGTAATGACGTATATATATGTTGTGAAGTACTTTGATTATTGTACCACACGACATACGCCTACATTAGAGTTGTAGGAAGCTCAAGCAGTCTCGGCTGTTTAAGTTACAGCCGAGAGCTGGAGTTCCTGAGCTTCAGGCATTTACCTGCATATGCAACCGTAGCGACATTAGTGCTCCGGTTCCATATGCAGGCAGATGTCAGATCGTTACAGACGGTGACACTGTGAGTGCCACCGTCTGTAACAATCATATTGCTGGTACCGGCGGGAAGAGTGGGAGGGAATCCGGGAGGCGGGTGGGCAGTCCAGCAGGGAAAAGGGGAGGGAGGGGGAGGGAGTGGGAGGTTCCTACAATACAAAAAAATAAAATAATAGGAGAGGGATGGAAGCTGCGCAACAAGAAAAAGGAGGAGTGGGGTGTTGTTGTCCCTAACTAACAATCGCTGGAGGTGGGGGGGCCCTACACTACAGAAAAAGTTTTTAAAAATAAAAATATTATATATATATATATATATATATATATATCAAAAAATAGTTTATAGACAGTACCTAATATGGCGGCATTATTTAGGGGGGGGTGTTAGAGAGCTGTTTGGGAGGGATCAGGGAGGTTGGAGGGTAAGGAGGGATCCTACACTGCAGAAAAGATTAAAATATTTAAAAAATATTTAATAAAATTTGCCTTAACTCTTCATACTGACAGACTGTCAGATGGTGGTAACCAGTGGGGGTGAGGGAGGGAAGATAGTTGGGAGAGATCAGGTGGGGGGGTGAAATGTCAGGTGGGAGGGTAATCTCTACAGTAACGCTAAAATTAACCTTTACAAGTTACCTGATTAACCTCTTCACTGCCGGGAATAATAAAAGTAAGAAACCCAAAGTTTGTGAAAAAGTTAATGATTTTGTTTTTTATGATCACATTTGCCGGTGAAATGGTGACATGAAATATACAAAATGGGTCTAGATCAATACCTTAGGTTGTCTACTTAAAAATATATATATAGTTTTGACAGATAAATAAAAAACAAAACAAGGCTCTATATTTGTTTAAATGGAGTGATAGCAAAAATGCTAAACATGCTGACAGGTGCAATGGAGCCAAACAGAAGCTGGATACACAAGTATGCTCTAGTTGCTGACAGGTGCAATGGAGCTAAGCAGAGTCTGGATACACAAGTATGCTGTAGTTGCTGACAGGTTATATGGAGCCAGAGTCTTGGAAACATTTCTGCAAATGCCTTTAAGTGAATTTGAAATACACTTCTGCACATTTTTCAATTCACCTTTATGTCCCTTTAAATAAAATTGAAAAAAGGGTTATTAACCAACCATTCTTGTTTGCATTAAGTAGCATATTTAAATGTACAATGTGTAACAGTTTTTGAAAAGAACATCTGCACCATTTGCCCTAGAGGACAGTTAACATGTAATTAGTACAATCAATTTGTACGCGTCCCCAAAGAGACAGAGATTTGAGGAGAAATGCACCAGATCATTTTATCCCCTTAGCAATGCCAGCAGGTATCTGAGGCAGATATAAATCATGCCAGGTCCTTCTGCTTATCATGACAACATCTTGTCCCCTCCTTTAGTGAACCTATAATTATACTAGCTATTTATCTTTCTATCTTATTATGAAAAGAATTGTTCTGCCAAAGAATCAAGGAAAAGAATTGCAGTGACATTTACAGAAAATAGCTGGCAACCATTTAGGTATGAGTTGCAGTATTTAATAGTAAATGCTGTGATTTTCCTGCCCAGCATTAACACTCAGTAATAGACATGAAATAAATTGTTTTCATTATTTGGTTTTGGAATAAATACTGAATTTGACTGAAATGTTTTAATTTACAAATTTATTGTATTAACTAAACAAACAAATCAACTAATACTAAATTATTAAGGGCTTACAAGTTGAGCACTAATTTATCAGCAGTTTTAAGGGGTTAAAAGTGGCAGGTGTGGGGTGTTAGAAAAAAAAAAATGGCACTGAAAAGTGGCTTTACATAGCGGTATAGGAACTGTGTGTTCCCTGTGAATATATATGTATATGTATTTGTTGTGTTGGACAAATCATATTATGCCCTTGAGGCAGAGAGACAACTAAATGACTGTTTGGTCTATATGAAATTATCAGGAGATCCAACCAATTCATATAGAGCCCAGCTTTATGATTTGCTTGATGATGGTAAAAATTAGGTAATTTTGACGATAATACACTTGAGTACCTCTTTGTGGACAACCCGGTTGTACCAATTTTCCATCACCTGCCGAAGATCCACAAATCCCTTATTGAAGTAAATGGGGTACCCCATAGTCTCAGGTTTAGGTTTATTATTTGAAAACTTGTCTAACTGGCTAGAATCATTATTGCAACCCATAGTTTACAAGTTGCCATCCTTCTTAAGGGGCACTAAACATCTACTACAGCTCCTAAAAGAGTGGATGTTGTGGGCCTTTATTCAGCTATCCTACATGATAAAGGCCTGGAAGCAGTAGGGTGTATGTTGAATAAGCTGACTAGTTATACTCCAGATCTTAATGCCTATATCCTGACAGTATTGGACTTTCTGTTGACCCACAATTATTTGGTGGGGGTTTTTATCTGCAGAGAAGGGGTACAGCGATGGGAGCAAAGTTTGCTCCGGCCTATGCTAACATCTTCATGGAGCTGACCCATATCAATGCAGATCAAAACCCATATGCCCAATCCATTATAGGATACAAAAGATATATTGATGATCTATTGTTCATCTGGGTAGGCCCAGAATTGGATAGTATTCAGTTTGTTCACTACCTTAATAATAATAAAATGGGTCTAGAATGTACCTTCACTTTTAACCAGGAAAAGATACCCTTTTTGGATGTACTGCTAATAGGGAAACCCGAAGATAAGAGAATTATCACTTCACTTTACAGAAAGCCGATCTCTTCAAATACATTCTTACATGCACAGAGCTGTCACCCTAGGCATATGAGCTATGGGTTTTCCAAGGGCCAGTTCCTACACCTTAGAAGAAATTGCTCTGATGATGACAGCTTCATGCATGAAAGCAATACTGTCATATCCAAATTTCATGAGAGAGGGTATGATCAGGAACACTTAAGGCATTCAATAAAGTTAAGGATAAGGACAGAGAAATCCTGCTTATGGCACAATCAAGAGAGAGAAAAAAAAGGAGACAGACCTACTTTCATAACTACATATAGTTCTCAATATTACTCTGTGTGCAACATAGTACGCAAGAATCTTCCCATCCCTTTTAGCGGATGACGACTAAAAAGATGAGGTCAGGAATGGTTGTTTTTGCATCTCAAAATGCAATGCAACAATAGGGAACATGATCTCACCTTCTATGTTGAGAACACCAGAATCAAAAAGCAGTTGGATAAACACAAAGGGACATAATAAATGTGGTAGGACTTCATGCAAAGCATACAGTTATGTGACAGTAGGGAAGATTTTTCAATCTACAGTGTCACAGAAAGTCTACTCACATTACCATTGTACCAATTGTAGATATTTCTATGTCATTTATGGGATCACTTGCTCAGCATGTGCCAAACAGTACGTTGGTTGTACTTCACGTGAAGTGAGAGAGCGAATACGCATAACAAGCTGTTCTACCCGGATAACCGGGGGGGTTTAGGTAAAGCCCAGTCTATTGCAAGGCCACCACTGCTGACTCTACCGGTTCAGTTCTTTAGGGCTGAGAAAATGTTAACTAATGGTATCAAACAGATAAGCCTGGTAAATATGAGCCAATAGTGATATATGTAAGTAAGGATTGCTTATCTTGTGTCCAATAAACAGCAGATTTATCGAGACCTCTGCTCAGCCTCTAAAAAAACGATCATCATGGCCGCCGCCCGGAAGCATCCCTGTAACTTACTTTTTAATGTAGCACTGAAATTCAAATAACTCGTACTCCGTCCCGCCACTTCAAAAGTAATTTTTTTTTGTGAGATAATGGTTTGAACTGTTCTTCAATCAGTGTTCTTGCCATATGGCGCTCACACAATTTTTTTTTGTAATTAGAACACTGATTGGAGAACAGTTCAAACCGTTAGCACACAAAAAAAATACTTTTAATGTTGGCATCTGGAGCGCAGGGTATTTGAATTTCCGCCTCATATTATAGAGTAAGTTATGGTGTATCTTCATTACAACTGATAATTTAAACTCCATCTAAAATATCGCTAACATTCTGGATTTGTTTATACAATGGGGAAAGTTTACCATCACTTTAAAGGTAAATTAAACACTTTGAGATTGTAATATAAAATGTTACATTGCTTATATAAAAAAAGATCTACAATATACTTTCAATATTTATTTTGTCCCCTTTTCCTGTAAATCCATTCTGAAATTCTAAGCATTTCAGTTCCTGTTAGAAATGGAAGGGCAGAACACTGTTATGTTCCACACAGCTTTTGGTTGCACACTCTAGTGACCTATTTATAACTGTACGTAATTGGCTACAGCAGAGAAGGTAACCTAAGTTACAACATGGCAGCTCCCATAGTTTTATAGACATTTAAACTTTACACTTATTTTGTCACTATTTAAACAACTAATGAAACTTTAAAACATACATCTATATCTTATTCCCAGACTAATCTTTTCTTTGAATGCATCATTCGGTCTAGCATTTATTTAGGGCTAGATTACAAGTGGATCGCTAACTTGCCCATTTGCGGGCGCGCGATAATTAACCAGTCATTACAAGTTCACTGTAGCAATTAGCGCTCAGACATTTAACCAGAGATTAGATCTCAAAATGCCACAAATTCCCTCAAAATAGAGGGCATTATAGGTTTTAATAAAAAAAAAAATTGCATTTTTTTAAAATAAAAAACAACTGCACTAGGCAGTTTTGGGGCTTTAAAGTTGGCGGCTGTGGGGTGTTAGAAAAAAAAACCGGCACTGCCTTTACATTGCGGTCTATGGGAACTGTCTGTTCCCTGTAAATATATATGTATATACTTAAATACATACTGTATATATTTATATGTTAATATGTGTATAAACACATATTAACACATAGATATATATGTAAATAAGCATGTACATATATACTGTATTTACAAACTGCAGCCATTGCTGCGTTACTTACCCCCTTTGCTGCGCTTAAGTTTTGTGCCGTCTCTGATGGCATTAGAACGAGGTTCCCATTAGAGGTTATAGAAGCACGCTCTCATGAGCGCAATGCTTCCGTGCAATGCAAATACGAGGTTGAGTTCATATTGCACCTAACTTGTAATACTATCGCACATTAGCATGCACTGGTATTACGAAGTGGAAATCTATATATTGCGCTCCACTTATAATCTAGCCCTTAGTGTTTAATGTCCCTTTTCATTGTCTCTGAATATTTTAAAGCTGTCAATTCACTTGATATAGCACTCTATTTGAGATGCGTTTGCCAGATTGCAGTATGAATAAGCATTTTCACATGATAAATGGTAGGTCACAAAACAGACATATTCATAGTCAGTCCGAGCAGGGGACATAAATAATACTTGGAAAGGGTCTGTCACTTCCTAACAAAATAAAACATAACAACATAACAACTTAGGCTGGTTAAATGCAGCTTTTAAAAAGCAACCTCCCCATATGTTCTTGTAAAAATAAAAATATCCATATTCTGTATATCAAATTCAAATATTTTTGGAAAACCTTAAAATTATTATTTTTTTTAAATAAATTATGGAATAAGTATCTAAATATAAAGTCAGAATTGTAGTGTTAATATGTAATAAGAATAAGTAATGTCATTTGTAAGCAAATAATTGGAATGTGAACATGATCTTTATGTTGCAAAATATTTTTTTGGGAGATAACACTAAAATTAGTGGATGTACAAAGTAGAGAACCCTATGAAATATCTTAGCAAGTTTAGCTGGTCTAATATAAATATATTTCTGTTTGCAGCTGAGGCTGTAAGCAAGAGTTGTCCAGCCTTATTGTAGAGGGCCACTGGGTGACATAAATGGGCTTTTTTGTCATTCCTCTTCTAAAAATCATATACTTTTGTGCCTGATGTATAGGTGAATTTGCCAAATCTTTCTCAGGTGCTGCCAATCCAAGTATAATTCTGCAATTAATGGGGCATGTAAGTCAATTTTATTTGCCCAGACATAGTTTATATCAGTAGTAAGTACTGGACTGCAAAAAACATGTTGAAAGCAAACAGATTGGCAAATCCATTTGAAAACTGATAAGTTTATTTATATTATCTCATTAGCTTTGGCTAATGAGGGTTAGCTGTCCCCCGCTTTAAACAATCACTATCGAGTATTAACTGCTTTGGGTAATGTTTACAATTTTTAAGGAAACCATGGTAACAGAATGGAATTGGGCCACTTTTTATTAAAAAAGGAAATAATTCCACAGCAAATGCAATGTCGTTTTTATACTAAACTTAAACAGACATTTTCTATTATAATTTTAAAGTACTGAATTTCAAAAAACCTTTATTAATGACTTGCATCTTATTTTCTTTAATTGTAGCCAATACGGGCCAGGTACGTACATTAATTTGTCCACTGCTCTAAGTAATCACTTTGTAGTCTGTAGCTAGCAATTTGCACATTTTGCTTGGTTTACAGCCCTGGTTTTCAAACCTGTCCTCAGGCCTCCCCAACAGGCCAGGTTTTCAGGATTACCTTAGATGAGAGCAGGTAAAATAACTGTTTGCTAATCAGCTGATTATTTCACCTGTGTTCTAGTTCAGATATCCACAAAATCTGTCCTGTTACGGAGGCATAAAGACAGGTTTGAAAACCAGTGAAAAGTTGTTTAATGTATCATGCTGTTTGTGAGTCATGAAAGGTAAAACTGACTTTACTGTTATTTTATATGGTCTTGCAAATGACTCCCAATATACAAATGGTCATAAAAATGCAGTAGACAACTTATTATCTACTTGTTTTTAAGTTATAATGCCACACATAAAAAATAGAATCAATATAAATAGTTTATGTCATTCAGCAATGAAAACAATGGGGCAAAGAGAACAGATGAACAATTTTCCTTTTGCAAGTTTAGAAATTTCTTGGTTTCCCATCCTCCTTCAGTTGCACTAAACAAACAGAAAAACTAGGTCAATTTATTGTTCATTGTTTGACAGTGATGATCTGATTGAAATAGTATGCAAGCAATCGTGTTCTATTAGAGTCTATGGAATTGTGTTTTAACCCCAAAGTGACAGTTAAGAATATATACAGTTTAGGTAGAACTATAATGGCAATAAGAAAACATTCCAACTAAGAAAATAATTACTTATATCAATAACTGCAAATAATGTATTCATGTTTTCAAGGCAACATCCATACATTACTAATTATATATTCAGAATAAATCAATTTTAAAGGGACAGTCACCACAAAAATTGTGTTTACTATCCATTCCCCAGCTTTGCACAAACAACATTGTTATATTAATACACTTTATAACTTTTAAACCTCTAAATGTCTGCCTGTTTCTAAGCCACTAAAGACAGCCTTTTATCACATGCTTTTTTAATTTGCTTTTCACAACAGGGGAGTGCTAGTTCATGTAAGCCATATAGATAACATTGAGCTCATGCCCGTGGATCCTAACAACACAGCACTAATGTGTTTTAGTGCCTCAAAATAATGTGGCCTCCATTTCAATCTATCAGTAGGTTGTAAAATATTAATTGCAACACTGTACAGCGTGTACAATAAAATACAAGACAGGGAAGGAGTCTGGAACAGACAGGGATAACCTACAAATGAAATAAACTACAAAACAGCCATTATGTGGCTTTTCAAGTGGATTGTTGCAAATGTTTTCACAGACCTTAAATTGGCACTATGGTCATTTTTTACTTTGTTTCATCTAAAAAGGGCATTTTAAAATGTTTCTTTAACTCATATTGCTTTCCAGAATAAACCAATGTTTTCTTGTGGGACCTGTAGAGGTGTGTCCCGCTTCACCAATGGAGCTTTGACAGTTATACTTATTAGTTAATGAGCACTACTAGGAAGTGCAAACCAATACTGCGGTATTAATTGAAATTTCAATTTAGACAAATTACTTGATATTTTTTCCTTCCAAAACATATTTCCAACATGTTTAAATGCAGCTCTTCAAAATGTATTGTAGAGCATATTTGAGTACAGTGTGCCTTTAATGAAAGCAAAGCACAAGAAGGCAAAGCAATAGTTAAAAATAGCATCTAAGTGATTCAATATTCATAATAACTGCTGTTCGCTCTTATTATTCACTAATTCATTAAAATGAACGAATGATTTGAACAAGTAATAATTTAATACAGTGATGGCCATCTTCATAACACTGCATATAAATATTTAGAAGCTTTAAAGGGACAGTGTAATCTAATATTATCTACTGGAGTGTATTAAATTGTTTACAAATAGCTCTGTTACCTTTATGTTTAGATAAAATAATGTTTCCAGTGGAGGGATGTGACAGAGATGTACTAAAATATACATTTTTCACTGTTCTCTCTAAGGCCTGATGATAAAAGATTCTCCTGCTTGAAGAGAAATTATAGTGCAGAGTTCATAGGGGCTGAACTCGCTGAATGCTAAAAGAAAAAGTGCGGAACCTGGAAGTCCCAGAAAGATGAGAAATGCCTCCCATAAAGCTCTCCACTCAGATGAGATGATCTAAAATGATCCTATAGCACTGTGAGATCTATCCCAATATTCTAGAAAGGCAAATTTTCCATTACTTGTCTAAGGAGTGTTCTCTGTATTTCTGTATGCGAAGTAGAGACAGGCCCAGTGCAATAAAGCACTGCATGACATGAGAGTTATGTTACAATTACACATTTATACTTATTTTATATTACTTTACACTTCAGATTCAGTGTTATTACATGTAAGCTTTGCACTTTCTCTTTTATATTTTAATACATTTAGATTAAGATCCAGCAGTGATTTTACAAATTCTGATTATATTTTGAAAGTCTCTGTGTTACTTTAACAAATTAGGATCTTACTTTGTATATTTCTGTGCACCTTTTACAAATTACATTGCACTATGTCTTTGCAACTATTGTAAAATAAAACACAGCTTCAGAAAGAGGGATGGTATGGCTGAAGTTCTCTCACAATTTTTGTGAAATTCTGTAACCATATTACACAAGCTGGTCTCACTGAATTATCTCACCAGCTGTATGCAGGTGAAGTTTGCTCAAAATTTACAATAAACTTATTTAACTGACAGAAAACTAATATATATTAAATATTAAAAACCTGTGTTACAGTACATTGTCCCTTTAAGGGCTGCCTATGGCTATTAAACATACAAATTATAATATGTTTCCTAAAAATCTTTAGTAGCACAGAGTCAGATTTAGGCGAGTTTGCAGGGCAACTTCTATCTGCAGTTGTCCCTGTTTTCAGTTTTAGCCACTTTGTTTGCCCACCCATCAGAAGTCTTTAAAGCACACATTTTTAGCTCCACATTTTCCTGGGAGCACAAAAAATATGGCACACCTTTTTAGTTTTGCTTTTTTATGGGAGTCTGCAAAACCTATGTGGCCCTTGAGTCATAAGTTGGGCATCATCAGTTGATAAAAATAGACATTCCAAATGCTACAGTTTTCAAGATGTCAAAGCTGTTAGTGAATTAGAAAACTAAACAAAATTCTACTAGAAAACTGCTTTAATCAGTATAAGCACAAAGTATTAAAGGTTAATGCTGTGCAAAGCAAACTTAAACATAACCGTGTTTGTTTGTGTTTTTTTTTTTATTGGATTAGAATGACCTTGAGTTTGAAAGCTGAAACACTTCACATGACTCTCTTAAAGTGAAAGCTAGGATTGACTATTGAAACAAATAAAGCGGACGTTATTCATGTCCCCTTTATTTGTTTTAATAGTCAATCCTAGCGTTTGTAAAACACTAGGATTGAATTTCACTTTAATGGATTGGAACAGATCCTGCCTCAGGTAGGAAAGGAAGATGTATA
>CAJPDP010663564.1:0-11201 GCA_905336975.1 Bombina variegata variegata
AAGAGTTATATCCATTTTGCTCATTAAGTCCTGATGGTGTTAAGGTATTTAACCAAAATATCCACCTGCATTCTGCTTGCATTAACATGATTTCAACATTCCCACCTCTAATTCCAGGTTTAATCACTTGTAAGACACAGGCTTTAAGGTCAGGTTTAATTCCAGTACACAACATTTTTAGTTCTGCAATTAGCAAAACAGAACATTCTTTTCACACTACCTGTTAGGGTGATGAATTCTCTCTCATTATGCATGTACCTGCAGAAACTGCAGGAGCCACATGCATATGTTCCACATATATTCATGTTACTTGGATTTTTCCTTATGAAGTGACTTTTAACTAATTTATTGCCAATCGTAGGGGCTCTCCTCCAACTAGTCTTTTATTTTATCTCCAAGAAATTTGGATAGATCTTGATCTGACTTCAAAATGTTACAATGGAGATTCTGAATATTATTTATATTCATATGATCAGCATTAAAGGTGGTAACAAATCTGATTTTGTTGGATATTCTCAGTTTCTTTTTCGGAGTTAGTAACGAATCTCTTGGAGTTCTTTTTGCTCTTTGGTATGCTTTGCGAATCACTCTACGAGTGTAACCTCATTCTTTCAATCTTAATTTCAGTTCTTTGGCTCTTTCATTAAAGATATTGAGATCAGTACAATTCCTTCTTATTCTTAGGAATTCTCCTGTTGGAATCGCTTTTTTGGTCTCTATAGTATGGCAACTATCATATTGCAATATTGAATTTGTTGCTGTTTCTTTTTTATAGAGATCTGTTTTCAAGACATTATTCTCACCTTTGCAAATGGTCACATCTAAGAAATCCACTTTGACTTTACTTAGATTGTATGTAAGTTTAAGATTAATTTCATTATTATTCAAAATAGAAATTAATTTCTTAAAGAGACCTTCACTGCCTGTCCATATTATAAAGAGATCATCTATATATCAACACCATAAACTAACATAGTCAGTATATTTCGATAGTTCTTCATTAAATACAAACTCTCTCTCCCACCAGCCAAGATAAATATTAGCATATGTTGGTGCACAGGAAGACCCCATTGCGGTGCCTTGTATTTGAAGGTAACATTTGTCATTGAAGACAAAGTAATTATGTCTCAATACAAATTTAAGTAAGTCGATGATAAATGCGTTACGTTCAGATTTATCAGAGGATTGCATGCTCAAAAAATATTTAACTGCTGCACATCCATATTCATGTTTTATGGATGTGTACAGAGATTCTACATCACAGGTAATTAATGTTGCATCTTGTTCTAATGTTAGTTCATTGATCTTACTAAGGATGTCTATTGTGTCTCTCGTATACGATGGTAGAGACCAGACTATTTTTCTCAAGTATAGGTCTAAGAATCTACTTGCTTGTTCGCATACTGTTGATACTTGATACAATGGGTCTGCCAGGTGGCGTCTCTCTGTTCTTATGAACTTTTGTTAGAAGATATAAGGTCGCTATTTTTGGAGCTTTTACTTGAAGAAAAGACCATTCCTTCTGGCTAATTAAGTTGTCAGATTTAGCCTTGTCGATCAGATTATTGTACTCCCTAGAGAACTGTATAGTAGGATTTGAGAATAGATGTTTGTAACACTTGATATCACTTAATTGTCTCATAGCTTCTAAAATGTATTTCTCTTTCTCCCAAATCACTATATTGCCCCCTTTATCCGATGGTTTAATGAGAACATCTTCCCAGGAGTTGATTTCTTTAAGCGCTTCTGCTTCCGTTTTGCTGATATTCACAGTTTTGGTATCTTTTAATTTCAAAAAATCTGACATCACCATTTTAAGAAAAACCTCAATTTGTGGAACTTTGGTCAAAGATGGCATATATTGTGATTTGAGTTTAATTTTATTATGGTTAGTATACTTTTGATTATCCTCTGTAAAGACAAACTCGGTTTCCCACCACCCGAGGAACAAATTAGCATATGTAGGTGCACATGTGATGCCCATAGCTGTTCCTCGAGTTTGTAGAAAAAATTGTCCATCAAATGTAAAGAAATTATAGCTGAGTACAAACTCTAATAATTTTAGGACAAAGTCATCATGCTCATCATCCTCCTCTGAATTCCTCTCCAAAAAATACTTCATGGCTTGTAGGCCTTGTTTATGATTTATGGAGGTGTATACGGATTCCACGTCTGTGGTCACCAACCAGGTAGATTCATTAAGTATTAAATGTTCTAGTCTCTGAAGGATTTGCATGGTGTCTTGGACATAGGATGGCAGTTCTGGCGCAATCTATGGTCAATATATTCACTCGCCTTTTCAGTTAGACATCCTATCCCTGACACTATCGGTCTACCTGGTGGGACTTCAGTGTTCTTATGGATCTTGGGCAACATGTAAAAAGTCGCTACTTTAGGTTTATCAACTGTAAGGAATTTCTTCTCCTTTGCTGTAATGATCCCTTCAGTATATACTCTTTTTATCAGGTTGGTATATATTTTCATATATCCTTCCATAGGATTATAGAGCAACTTAGTGTAGCAAGATTTATCCTTTTAATTGTTTAGAGGCTTCTTTCAAATACATATCATTCGGCCAAATTACAATATTACCCTCTTTGTCGGAACCCCTTATCACTACTTGGTCCCAATCTCTCATTTCTTGGACAGCCAAATATTCTTTATAAGTCAAATTATGTTGTTTAGGAGAAATAATCAGAAAAGTAATGTCATGGCATACCAGATCTCTGAAAGTATCAATCTGTGGAGCATTAATGTTTTTAGGTACAAAGGTGGATTTATTGTTTAGTTTGTCTCTCCATTTGCCAGGTGTCTGTGGTTCTGACTCCGTCAGTAAGTTTTCTAGGTCTCTCAGACTCCCCAGTTCTTCTTCTGACCATCCCTCTGTGTTGGGGTTCTGGGAAAAATGTTTTTTTTAAAGTAATTTTCTTATAAATAACTGTACTTTAACAGCTTCAAATTTGTCGACCTCATTTGATGGGCAAAAGGATAGTCCTTTAGATAGTACAGAAATTTGTTCTTGTTTTAGCGGCAGTTCAGATAGGTTAATCACTCTTAGTGATTTAGTCGAATCTGTGAAAATGGGCTCTGCTCCCTCCTGGGTGGTCTCCAGGGTCCCTGGTGGTCTCTCTGATGTCATGTTCGGCCTCTGGTAGGTTTTTGTTTACACCTCCCCCCTGTGTGGATCCCCCTCCTTGTTCTCCTGCATCTAAAAAATCTTTCCATTTATTTCTACTAGATGATCTCGATGCTGCTAGGGGGGGCAAGGGGGGGGGGTGTTCACTACCAGGTTGATGGGTAGTGGAACTACCTTCTTCCCCATCAGTATCCGAAACATCACTCTCTATGATGTTTACCCTGGGATTTTTTTGTGTTATTTCTATAGAAGCCACTTTTCCGCCATTTGTATACCCTGTTATTGTTGAAGTCACTTATATCCCTGTTAAGTTTGCCTTGCTTGACGCTTTTGAGTTCTAACTCCTACTTATCTAGTTCCTGTTGATAAGTTTTATATAATTGGTTGAACTCTGTATTTTGTTCAAATTTCTTCAGCACCTCATTCTGTTCCTTAATTTTAGTCTCTAATAAATCATAGAACAAATTTAAAAAATCCCACAGCGCTACCTCATTAATTATCTAAGCTGAACCAATAGACAGCTTTCCCCAAAGGCTAACAATGTGACAAAGAGTAGGTAGGGACAGCGTTAAAAAAGCTAAAAGATAAATACAACCACTGCTAAAGTAAATATATAAGTTTAATTACTAAAAATGTATAAAATGTAAAGTAAACTTCAACTACAAGATGCCATATACTCGTGACTAAATAAAATATATAAAATGTATACGTGACTGGTCACTCCGTACTAATTAGTATTTAAAAGTACAATCTTCTAAAGTAGCTACAAATAGTTGCTACAAATATACTTATATAGCTAAACACTTGGACAATCTTAAAATAGGTAAAACAGCACAAAAATGTTAAATAAAAATCATATGAACAATGACTAGAGCGAATATCAACAGTCGGATATAATATTAGAAACTTATATAAGTATTAGATCCTCTATTAATCCGCTCATGTTATATAGACAGTATTTTAGTGTCTATACTCATCATCAGTCCCTTCTTTACTGTTGTATTCATATCCCCCTCTTTGTATATATTCATCTTTACATTTATATCCATTCCTATTCGGTTCATAATTATCATTTCTATATGTTTGTTTAAGCCCTCTATTTAAATTGTGGTGGTACCCCCATCTATTTCTTCTATACTCTCTTGTTTCGTTAGGTCATACCCTCTCTCTCCAATAATTCTCTCTATAATTATTTTTTGGCCTCTCATTTATATCTTATCTTCTTTCTCTCAACAATCTTTGCTCATTAAATTTCATATGTGTACTTTTTTTGTGAATGTATT
Source organism: Bombina variegata variegata (assembly GCA_905336975.1). Classification (NCBI taxonomy): domain Eukaryota; kingdom Metazoa; phylum Chordata; class Amphibia; order Anura; family Bombinatoridae; genus Bombina; species Bombina variegata. The sequence continues at coordinate 4,420 of CAJPDP010663564.1, forward strand.
TAAATGGTGTATCAACCTTGTCATTTTTTGGTTCTAAATGTATCAACTCTTCATTACTGTGTTTTGTGTCTATCTTTTCACCTTCTATGTTAGTGTCTATTTCTGTGGTAGTGATACTATTCCCATAATCTTCTTTATCCCTATTAAATTTTCTTATTTAGTTTTTTTGTAAGTTGACATTAAGATCTGTAATATGTGAAATTATCTTTTTTTTTGTTTTTCTTTATATTGATCATTATCTTTATGTGTATCTAATAATGCTTTTATTTCATATATTCTTGTGCAAAAAGTTTCTAAAGTGAGTTTTCTTGATTTTTTTAATAATGTCAATCAATCCAAATGAGGCTTTGGAATATGAAATAAAAGATAGTATTAGATGCAGAGACAAAGGAATTTTATACATATTACAGTGTCCGTGCAAACTCCAATATTTGGGAGAAACGACGAGGCCATATAGAGATAGAATAAGAGAGCATCTAAATAACATGGAAAAAGGAAAATTAGAATCTCGCTTATATGACCATTTTAAGCATATACACAATAACAGTACTAAGAATATTACATGCTGGGCAGTAAAAAAAGGTTCAAAAGAATTGGAGGGGGGGGGTGATTACCAGAAATTAATTCTTAGAAAAGAAGCTGAATATATTTATGAATTGGGGACCATGTACCCGTCGGGACTCAATTCAGAATTTGACCTGACTCCTTTTTTATTAGACTAGAATGAGATGATGAGCATACAATATATGTTATATGAATGAATCTGTAGCCGAGACATAGTATCCTTGGCAGTTTTCAAGTTTATAAAATATTAAGATAAAATTTTCTGATTTTTTTGATGCATATTCTGTTAAGGTAGAAGAATCGTAAACTATAAGTGTAATAGTTACATGTATCATCTGTATCATCTTAACCGTTAATACACAAAAGCTCCTTTAATGAACAATAATAATAAAAATAAAAAATCCTATGGTTTAAGACAACCAATATGCCATATACTTGTTCTATATGTTGATGGATTAGCCAATATATACATTATGATTATGTTTCGTATTCACATTTTGTATGTAACAAATATATTATAACATGAGCGCATTAATAGAGGATCTAATACTTTCAGATTATACAATTGCTAAGAACGTTACCAGAATAAGAACTAACATCAATGTGTCCACCTTAAACAATAGAAGAAAATTCCCCCTTAAAAGAACTTTGGATTGGACCAATCAAAAGGGGAGGTTATTTAAAGGTGTAACTGACATTAGCCCTTTATCTTGAAAAAGCCTTGCAAAAGGTGAAACATGTTGATCTAAGGGCTCATTTTGCTCAGCAGCGGATTGAGAAAACAAAAGCCTGTACTCTGCGCAGAGTTAATATAACCTCAGAACCTCAGAGTCCTCATTTACGAAAAGCTGACTTTCTGAAGCCACTATTGGCTGGAGTATTGCACGTGGTTAAAATTACGCACGTGACAGGAAGATCTCGCAGAACGGCAACGCCGTAACCCGCAATAGAAGTGGAGCAGTACACGGCAAGAGAGGTGTGCATAGCAAGACCACTGAACAAGGCGGGTAAGAAACGGATGCATATCTGAGGATTCAAGTAAGTGTCTTTACACTACAAGACTGAGCGAGCCATCTATTGGAAAGGTACTTCATCACCTCTAACGACACCACTCAAATTTTCCCTTATACCCGCATAGTGGGGGGTCTGACTGTCAAGTTATATCGTCATACCTGTTGTAAGGGAATCGTTTCAACTGTTTCTAAGGCTAATCTCTGAAGTTTCAATACAGTTTCAAAGACACTGTAGTTGTTTATAACGGACACCAGAGTGCCTTAAGCTCTAGAACTCTATTTCTGTTTTAACACTGTTGATAGTCGCTCTAGTCATTGTTCATATGATTTTTAACATTTTTTGTGCTGTTTTACCTATTTTAAGATTGTCCAAGTGTTTAGCTATATAAGTATATTTGTAGCAGCTATTTGTAGCTACTTTAGAAGATTGTACTTTTAAATACTAATTAGTACGGAGTGACCGGTCACGTATACATTTTATATATTTTATTTAGTCACGAGTATATGGCATCTTGTAGTTGAAGTTTACTCTACATTTTTAGTAATTAAACTTATATATTTACTTTAGCAGTGGTTGTATTTATCTTTTAGCTTTTTTAGCTCTGTCCCTACCTACTCTTTGTCTAATAAATCATACTCGGATTTATCATGCTTCACTAGTATGTTCATTAATTTAGCGGAACACTCTGATAGTGCTTCTTCCCACTCAGTTGTTAGTGCTGCGTCTTTAAATTCAAAAGCTGGAAATAGCTGAATTCTTAGGCCTCTTGGTATAAGTTTCCTCTCTATGTACTCTTCAAAAAAATGGCGGTTCCACCAAACCTTATCCTGCCGATACATAGTTCTATGTATGTCTCTAAGGGCCCCTTCTAGTGTCGTAGCCACAGAAGTACCCCCTGTCGCATTGCCACCATCAAAGATGTCATTAAGATCTGCTGTCCTTTTAAGCTATCTAGCCTGTCTGTCAAGATCTAATGTAGAGTCCATCTTAAGAATGGAATAGTCTGTGTGCTCTATTGTTCAGAAATCTGGAAACTCCAGACAAAATCAGAATATGATACAGCCCACGAACAATGGCGCTACTCTGGCTTTTTCTCTATAAGTAATATCAATAAGAGGGTGTTTAGTATTAGGTTCCCCGAGAATTAAAGAGAAAATGGTGCTAATGCATAAATAAATAATATAAACACAAAAGAGATGTGACACAAGAAATGTCAGTTCTCAGAAAGTATGCACATGTAGTACTCTGGGCCCTAACTAAGGGGCAGTGGAATTCCTAACAGGATTTGTAAAACTTAACTTTTATTAATGTTCAAAAATAAAAAACCAAAAACATTTGGTTACATAACATACTTAATAAAACCGTCACAGATATTGGTTAAAGTTGAGATGTATATCGAACAAAACAAGGATCACAATATAAGCTAATTAGGCCTTTAAATAATGTGTATAAATGTGATCCCTAATGTGAGTAATAGATATTATAGGGAATTGACTAAATGCATTGGTGTAGGGTTGTTGGCCTAGGCTAGTGATGGTGAACCTTGGCACTCAGATATATATTTCCCAAGATGCTCAACTAAACTGCAGAGGGCATAAGCATCATGGGAAATTTAGTTCTGAAACATCTGTGGTGCTAGGGTTTGCCATCACTCCTCTAGGCCAACTAGGCCTGTGACTATGACATTATCATTTACAGTGGCACATTTTCAGGGGTAGTTTTAAGCATGATGCCTTCCCTCACCTATGTTTTCAAAAAGTTGTATCTATTTATTGTATTATAAATTAGTGATCCCATTGCTCCTTCTTGCATCCCTGGTTTCTTGTGAGAAATTTTTAGACAAAATATGGACTTAAATTGTTGAGATTGCAAAGTCTAATGGCAAGCAGATTTCACAGTGCCTAGTGAAGAACAAAACCTAAATATGCCAACTGCATTATTTCCATAACCCTTTTAAATAGGAATCACTTGCAATCTTGCATAAATGATATTGATTTTGAACAAAGAATTACCCTAATTATGTGCTCATTAGAGAAAATTTGCTCTAAAAAATAACAACAAAAACAAAAAATACCTGGCATTTTACCATGTTTTAGAAATATACTTTTGAAATGAAAGCTCTCATATTCCTTAACAATTTATTCAGACTGTTAAAGGTTACTGTGCTTACATTAAAAGTAACTTTTTCCATCTTCACAATGTGCAAAGTCCACCCAGTCAGATTGTAAATACAAATACATAGATGCACTTTGCTGAAGGTTCCTATATTTAGCTTTTACATGACAGTTTGGCATTTTCGTGCAGTATTTATTATAAAAGGTTTATAAGAGGAAGGATTTTATTCTTCTGGTACTTAAAGGGAAAGGAAACCACAACATTTTCTTTCATGATTTGGATAGAACATGCAATTTTAAACACATTTCCAATTTACTTCTATTATCAAATGTGTTTCATTCTATTGTTATCCTTTGCTGAAGAATCAGCATTGCACTACTGACAGCTAGCTAAACACATCTAGTTAGCCAATCACATTTAACAATGTGTGCAGGCACCAATCAGCAGCTAGATCCCACTCGTGTAGGATACCAAGAGACCGAAGTACATTTGAAAATAGAAGTGAATTTAAAAGTGTTTTAAAATAACATTCTCTGGGGGCGTGTCTACGCCACGGCAATGTTTAGTCATGCTTTTCAGTAGCTCCATTAATAACTTATGAAATATTGAGGTTAGCTTTGATTTCTAAGCTATAATTCTACTATTTACCTCTACCCATCTACTAAAGAAAAGATCTGGAACTGAATTATACCATTTGTATGGAACTTTCAAATCCAGAGGATCCTAATCAATCGTGAACACATGCTGCGGCCTTTTTTAACCTTTCACTATCTCCTCCCCCGGTTAGATATCTAGCTGGGTAAAGTGGCTTTCTTTTGCTAGATGTAACATCATTCTGGAGGAAATCCCAAATAGCTGAAGGGTGACCTGTATTTTCGATAAAACGCTGGGAGAACGCAAGACCATTTTGGGTTACAACAGAGCGGTTTACAATGGAGATGGAAATTAAAGCCATGCTAAACATACTCTTCCATAAGCTGGAAAGCCATCATACCTCCCTTGTGGCGCAGCTGAGAACCAAGGAAGATAGCGTCAGGGAGGGAGACACGAAATACAGCTCAGGCCTGAGCCCAACCACCTCGCAGGAGCAGTCCACAGCGGGTTACAATGGAGATCATAGTAGCAACCTAGAGGAGATTGATCACACTGCAAGCCCAATTAGAATGGCTGGAAAGTTGCTTCTAAGCCCTATATCACCAGATACCTTTCTTGATGCACACCCAAGCCACAGCGAGAGGCGGTCGGTCGAGAGAGGATTCCGGTTGGACTTTGACCTGAGGCGGGTTAAGGATCTACTACTGAAAGCTACGGATGTCTGGTATGTGAGCGGTTCATTGGTGTCCCACTGTGCCTTTTCATCTGCAGTAGAACGTTGCTTGTGGAAATGTCAGCACTTTAAGAGCGAGATCATCTGGAACAAGTGCCTCTTTCCCTATCACTACAACGCTATTGGGATAGGATAAATACAACAATGCAGCGGTTTGCAGTAAGGTAGAATCACATTTCCAGTTTTCTGGTGACTAAATTTTGCCAAACCTCATATAATAGATGCTTGACAATGCTGCCACTGTATCAGCCTGTAATGATAACCTTGCGGTTTGACATACGGGACTCTGTCATTTGCATTACTCTCTACTGGTACCTAATGTTTGTAAACTTATTCACCCATTTTACTCACACCCTAATTCAGCAGGACTCCTTATTTTTTTTCTAATAATGTGTGGGTAACTGCATTTGTTATTTTATTATTATTATTATTCTTTATTTATGAAGCGCCAACAGATTCAGCAGCGCTGCCCATGGGTACAAGGATAAAAGTACAACGGAGAAACAATACAATAATTATTCTAACAGCAAAACTGTTTTAGCAAAACTGTTACATGGGATATTTAATTCACTAAATAATTAAATGTTCTAACTCCAAGTAGAGGATAGCCAGATCTCGGTGTTTCAGTAGCTCATAGAATAACATTGTTACTTATAACACATGAGCCTGATTTATATATATATATATAGTCCAACATATTCACAGTAAGTCTTATCAATATGACACCCAAGACTTGTTTGTAGCATATATTGCTAGATAGATATATCTAAAGAAAATACTAGAGAACATGTGGCTAAAGGTAGGCTACTTATATAGCTTCTGAGAGAAGTTTATTGCAGCGCACTTATTTACCTGTCAGTATTGGGCACTTCTTACCCGTGCATAAAACGTGTACAGCCTAGTCCTTATATTCATATGTTGTTATGGACTTTTAGGATTTCTTGTTACTGTTCTATTATTGTCTTTTTATTAATGCTCCTGGGTATGTTTCTTGGCTATCATAATGTACCATATAAATAGCTCTAGATTTACAGCAGGGATTTACTCACTCTTTTCATCATCAGATATGCTTAATGAAGACATACATTTTCTTCACAATTAGAAATGAGCAGGTTTTGTCTTATTATTCAAGCAATATTGGTTTGAGCCATAGGCAGAGATATATGCAGGTTCCCTTCGCTAGCTGATGCCACGATAAAGTGCTTTTGCTGATATATCTGTTCTTATCAGACAAATTGGAAGACATATCTCAGAAAATATAACCTCCCTAACCTAACTTAGAAACCACGAGAAAGTTTGAATATCCTATACTACAACCCATATATGCACAAGTAACCCGCATACTAAAATAACCACTTAAAATAACATTATCCATTACCTACTTGACACAGTCTATACATCTCACCCTGTTGCAAGACCCCAAATACTACTCTCCTATTTCCCTATCTTTGTAACCACACTTTAAATAGTTACTTACAGCTGGCTCCATGTTATAATAGATTACCCACTTATGTGGTTCTGGGCCTTATAGTCTTATCTGATTGTCCCCTCCCCGGACAGTCTTGTTTTGGCTATTTCCCGTTATTCCATTTGGCTTGACTTGTTGTTTTTCGAGAGCATTTACACACCCTTCTCCTATAAGTGTAGTACATTATTCTGCTTTATGCGCTCACCCTTAGGATTTAGGATATAAGATTCAACTCCAGTTTATTAATGTCAATTCACCAGCTCTTTACCCACTCACCCACTATTAAACATCAGA
>CAJPDP010663869.1:0-11477 GCA_905336975.1 Bombina variegata variegata
ACGGCATTGTAGTGTAGAACTCATAACTACTGACTTTAGAATGCGTTACAGATCTTGGAGGTAGAGGGTGTACCGCTCACTTTTTGGCCTCCCAGGACAGACTCGTAATACCAGCGCTATGGAAGTCCCATAGAAAAAAGGATTTACGAAGTTTACGTAAGTCGGTTTGCGGTAAGGCCAACAAAATGTGCGGTACACCTATACCTGCAAGACTCGTGATAGCAGCGGGCGTAAAAAAGCAGCGTTAGGACCTGTTAATGCTGCTTTTTTACCTTAATGCACAACTCGTAATCTAGCCGACTGTGTTTTATAAATCCTTCTTTTATATTATAAATATGCTCATTCACCCTACATCTTATCTTCCTTTTCGTGCGACCAACGTATAATAGGCCACACCCACATTATAGCAGGTAACCTACAAAAGTGGAATCACAGTTACTCCTAAAGGTAATGTTGAACGTTTCTGATACATCCGAATTGGAGAAACTTGAAGTCTTATTTATATGTTGGCACATATTGCACCTTGATTTAGCACATTTAAAAGTTCCCTTCCAGCTTGTCAACCAATTTCCTCCCTGGTTTACTTTATCCACAGTTGCTCTTTTCATTCTAAATTTACTAGGTGCCAACAGATTTTTTAAGTTTTTTTCTTTCTTAAAAGTAATCTGTGGCTCATCTTCAAGATGTGGCCCCAGAAGTAGATCAGCCTTAAGTAAGGGCCAATGTTTATTAAAGATCCTCTTGAGTGTCCCTGCTCCCTCATTAAATATAGTTATGAACCTGATTTGCGTTTGCGCCATTATCTGGCTCAATGATTCTTTTTTGCCGTTTACCTGATTCTCGGTGAATTAGCTTATCTCTATCATAAGAAAGTGCCTTTTTCCGTGCTTCCTGTAATATTTCCAACTTATACCCTTTTTCCAGGAATTTATTTTCTTATGAATCAACTTCTTTTTCAAAATCAAAATCTTGTGTACAATTTCTTCGTATTCTTAAATATTGGCTATAGGGGACATTATTTATCCAACATTTTTTGTGGGCACTTGTTGCTTCTATGGAGATATTTCTATCTGTTGGTTTCCTGTAATTTCTAACTGCTATTTTCCTATCACTATTTTGAAAAAGCACAAGGTCCAAGAATTCTATAGAGGTACATAATGATTCTTTAGTAAATTTTAAATTGAATTCATTCTAATTTATATATTGAACAAAATCATCTATTATTTTAATATCTCCTTTCCACAGAATGATTACATCATCTATGTACCGCCCATATTTCAATATGTTCTGTGAATAAGGGTTAGGTTCCCAAATGTACTTATTCTTATAGGCATTCATGTACAGACTTGCATACAATGGGGCAAATGTGGTCCCCATCACCATGCCGCAAGTCTATAAATAATATATACCCTCAAATACAAAATAATTGTGCGATAAAATAAAGTTAATACTATCTATTTAAAATTGTATGTATTTACTAGGTATCGATCAAATATTTAATTCCTTCCTGATTGCTTTCACCCCCAATTCATGTGGAATATATGTGTACAAAGCACTTACATCACATGTAAGCCAACACATACAGTATCTTCCTCCCATTCTAGACCTTCAAAGGTTTGTATAATTGCTGATGTGTCTTTAAGGTAAGCCCTGGTGTTCATAACTATAGGTTGAAGATAAAAGTCCATGTATTTCGAAATATAATCACTCAGGGACCCAATTCCTGACACAGTTGGTCTCCCTGGGGGATTTTCCAAGTCTTTGTGAACCTTTCGAAGGTGAGAGAAGACAGATGTTTTTGGCTGTGGGACATATAGATACTTGTATTCATCTACATTCAATATTCCTTCATTTCTGGCTATGTTTAAAAGTGTGCCTAGGTCTGAGACATATGTATCTGTTGGATCTTTAGATAAAGTGCAGTACGTATTTTTATCACTAAGAATATTCATAGCTTCCTTAAGGTATTCTGCCTTTTTCTGAATAACGATACCACCGCCCTTATCGGCTGAACGTATCACTATTTCAACATTATTCATAAGTTTCCTCAGTGCTTTCCTTTCTGTTACCATGAGATTATCATTATATTTATTAATGAAATCCTCTTCCTTGGAAAAAGATTCCTCTATATCCTTAAGGGGGAGACGTGCTCCCCTGTGCTCCTACTGGATAAAATGTTGATTTACCCTTAAAATACAAATGATGAATCTCTGGTTCTGTCTCATACTGTGACAAGTTTAGTAAATTCAAAATATCAGTGTCACAATCAGTAGTCTCAGTATGGGTTTCAGCATGAGTATTATATCGAGGGTATTGACCATTTGCATTCTAAAGATCCTTGAGTGTCCTTAGTGTGTCTAAGTCTTTGCACTCTAAATAAGTATTGTTTGACAGTGTTCTGTTTTCAGGATTTAAAAAAAAAAAATACTGTTTCAAGGTTAATTTTCTCACATATTTATGTACATCCACATACATTTCAATTTTGCTTGGTTTTGCTTTTGGAGCAAATTTTAAACCTTTTTGTAATAACTTTACATTGTTAGAATCTAGTTCAAGCTCTGCTAAATGAAATATATTATTCTGGGCCTGATTTAATTTTTTCTTCTTCTCTCTAAATGCCTGAATTATTCTTCCTCCTTTAGTCCCTCTTCTCTTTCTAAGGACCTTTTTCTTTGCCTTTTGTCTGTCCTGTATTGGAAACCGTGGTTTTTCTTGTAACTCTCTCTCCTCCTGTCTTACCCCTAAAAAATGATTGTCCCTTTTCTTTCAGTCTTGCCCCTTGTATTTCCCACTCTCTATTTTCATCTTTCTCCTTAATTGATGTTAAAGTTTCATATCCATTACATGTGGGAACATGATGGTAAGGTTGGTTTCTATTTATTGTACCGTAATTGTCATTATACTCTCTTCTATTGTCATTCCTTCCTCTCCAAGATGCTAATTGGTGAGGTGTACCATAGTTAATACTATGATCTATGTACTGCTCCCTTCTCTGGGGGCTATTCCTACCTTTCTAATTATTATAATCTCTGTTTGTACCTTCTTGTTGTGTATTTCCTCTATTTGCTGTTGTACAAACTTTTCCCTCATTGTATATGAAACTTTTGGTGTTCTTGTTATTATCGTTTTCAGCAGTTCTGGGTAAATATTGACCTTTTGAATTACCCTCATTGTGTCTATGATCTCCTTGTTATACCCATTGTTATGAGTTTTTTTTTTTTTTTTTGAAGGTATAAACCTTATTCTCTTTATAATCATTGATATCTCCACAGGGTTTTTTCTGCTTATTCATTTGTAATTCCCTATCTAGTTGATTGATCATAGATTGCATACTGAGATTACAGTTTATCCATTTATTATCTGTTTTAAATGGTTGTATCTTAGCTATAGTATCGTCAATCTCAGTTTTAACCTTATCTAGTTTATGCTCTCTATATTTTTTAATATTTATGAATTTTTATGAATTGCTGTTGAAATTATTATTAATTCCAACTGTGTAAAATAGGGAGTCAACTAGATGTATAATGATGTTTTAATGTGTTAAGAATTTAGTTATTTTATCACATCCTTTTTAAGACCGTATGTTATATTTAGATGTTAGGGAGCTTGGTTCCATTATTTTTCAAACAAGATAAAATCGTTTCCAAAGTAATAATAATTCACAATGGTTATAAACACACACCTCCCATTCTCCCTATGTTTTAGTATGGGTAGCGAGAGATGTACTTACCCCCGTGATATGTGGATCCGATTGGATTCTAAATAACCAAAGAAAAAGGGAGACATCACAGCACACCCCCTGATGTGCGTGTGGGAGGTGTGTTTTCAATGAAAAATGGGCCTATTTAAGGAAAGATGATAATGGAGTTCAATATCTGATATCTGTCCTCTTGATAAAGCCCGGCCGTTGACTGGGTAGGTGTTTTTCTGGACTTTTTTACCGGTGTCTGGTATATGCACTACACTCGACCATCACATGGTCTCAGCCTCAGGGAGTTCCAGAGATGCTTGGGAGCTTTGAAGATCGTGGGGAGTTCTAAAACCATCGGGACTCCTGATTGTCGAGAAGACTGCATGTATTTCTATGAACGCCAGTTTTTAACTTACATTTAGTAAGTGCAATTGTATGTTTAGCGTGTAATTCTGTTTATTAAGCTACACTTGAATTTACCTGTTGCGCTCTATTTCTTCTTTTTCATATATATGCATAACTACTAACAACCAGCTAGCTCCCATTAGTGCATTACTACTCCTAAACCTACCTGGGTATGCTTTTCAGCAAAAGAAAAAAGTAAACTTGATAACAGAAGTATATTGAAATATCACTAAAAATGACATGCTCTTTCTGAATCATGATTTTGACTTTCAAATAATATTTAATTCAACAGCTTTGTCAAATCTATATGAGTCTTTGTCTGGCTAAATAATAAATCCATTATTGTTTAATAAACTAGCATTTATTCATGTGCTATGAATGTGAGGGCACACAGCACTGTGGCATTGCTGTCAAAGGTGTGGGTTATTTAAATCACATGCCAGCTGCCTTCCTTTTGTTGAAGACATAAAATGAAACAGGAGATTCAGGAGACTACCTACTGGAAATATATACCCGTAACCCATGGAGACTTAGCTCCTTTTGTCACAGCTACGGTTGTTAGTACTTATTCTTGTAAGCAGCTACAAATGCCAGTAAAAAGTATTGTAAATGTCTAAAAGAAGCTTATTATTATTGCTGTATGCTTTATTTAATGAGTTTGACTATCGGATTTAAAATTATTGAATGAGCCATAAAAGTAATGTATCTAGCATATGAAAATAAATTAAATTACAAAGCTTACTGAGAAAATATTTTATAAGTTCAGGTTTTCAATGCTTATTGCTTCTTGATATTTGCAAGAAGAATCTGAACTTTATTGTGGATTTACTTGAAACATCTGCAATTTTTTTTATTTTTTTTAATGATTGTATTTTTAGTATGTTTTTGGTGTTTGTAACACTCTTTTCTTTGGACCTGACATAAAATAGTGGAGTCTGTTCTAATCCATTAGAGAAGTATCACATGGTTTTTCACTGGGTTGTCAAATCTCAGTCTTTTCCACTACATTCAAAAATCCCAATGGAATTTTAGTGGCTGTGCACAATGTTCTATACAATAAATTCATAGATATAATTCCCTATCTATAAACATTTCTCTGAGGCTACCAGGGCAGGGCAGGGGAACATGTAAGCGGCACCATATCAGATTGAACTGCAGGAGTACCATAGACAGAATGGGACTGGCCATGAGTGATGTCAGAAAGATCCTGGCATAACCTAAATGGAGTCAAGGCAGTACCTGGACAACTTGGTAACCACTTTTGGGACTTCTTGGCACAGTATAACTGGGATTTTTGTAAGCAGATTTTTTTCATGTTAAAGTGTTTAGTGCATGCTTTGTTCACATGAGCTTTTTTTATACTTTCAGATGACATATTTGCAAATTGTATATTTATTCTTGCTTTCATCTATATTTGTTTTTCTTTTTGTAAATTATATATTTGTGCTGGCTTAATTAAAGGGACAATTAACATTACAAATTACTACTACACTTAAAAGTATTGCAGTAATATAAAGTCAGTTCTAAACATTGTGGAAACAGCATTTTTAAATCTGTATCGCATCCTCTTTGGTTTAAGTTTCTAACCACAGTTAGAGACTTTGTTTCTCAGAATAAAATCTAATGGGCAGTGTTTTCACAGGCTATACTGTTAACCCCATAGAATCTTACTAGAGTGCGCTTATATGGTCACTGTAAAATAAGAACTCTCTTGGTAGCTTATTTCAGAGTGACTGTAAGAATGCACTCTAGTATGAGTCTATGGAGCAGGTAGTACAGCCTACGACAGAACACCTAACCGGATCCTGCAGGATTTTCACGGTTTAGGAGGTCTTGCCCGTTTACTGACAGCATACACTCTGTCCCACCCAGAAAATGCCAGTTGTCCACTGTCAACAAGTTCCCTAAACCCTCATCCTGGAATTGGAAAAATGACTGAAAATTAGCAAAAATGCTTAACCCCAAAAAAATAAAATCACCTCAATTACTCCCTGCTAGTTTTATTTCAAGCGATGATTTTTTTTTTTAAATATGTTTTTTATTGAGGTTTTGAGAAATAACACCCACTAAAGAATGTCCGCAGAACAATTCCAATAGGATAATAACATGCATTTACATATCAAACGAGGTGTTAACATAAAGAAATAACATCCAAATACAAATATGATAGGCATATCCACTCTGAGTAAATTATTATGTAGCTATCTCCTTAAACAACGCTATTCAGAAGGACTGTGAAGGAGAAGAGATCGCAACTGATGCATACTACAGGAGGTTATCTAGGACATTAAATTCTGGAACCTCATTTTAAATTTATTTTATAATAGAAATGGTCCCCACTTTGCAATAGAAAATATATATTAGGTTATCTTATTCAAGAAGGATTGGGGCAAAGTGGGGGTTAGCTACAGGGTTTTTTGGGGAAAGGAAGTACAGCGGGCAAGATCCGCTCGAAAATGAAGTAAAAGGGAGAGGGGGGGAAGGGGGGCGGAGCCACGTAGTATGTCCAATTAGTAACTACTGTTGGGTCTCTGAACTTTTGAGTACAGAATATATAAGGCTAACTCCTGAATATGCCATGTGTAAAGGGGGATGACCAAAATATGTGTTTAACTCTAGGGCAAATTTATATGTAGCTCACTAGTGACTCATGCCAAAATATAAGGGAAGGAAAGTACTGAATATGATGTTATAGTATATAGTAAATCTTTCTGTGTCTTGTCAGTGATACTGGGATACTGGCCAGTGGCACAATAGTCATATTAGGGGTACGTCACTACCCACCTAGAAAAAATAGCAGTAATGACATGACAACAGAACTAATCTAACATCATATAAACAAGACGGCCACCTGGGGCAATGGATTATTGAAAGTTCATAGTAGTTACCAGTGATCTGTCTCTCTCCTAGGGTGGGTGCTCCATTCTGAGCAAGTTAGGTAGATGGGATGTGGGATATGACCCGTAGACGATAATGGTCGACGGGAAAGGGGGGAGAGAACAGAGAAGGACTATGGGTGATTGTATATGTGAACATAGAAAATAGTGTAATAGTAAGTGGTGGTTCATTATCCCTGCTTCTCAGAGTACCACTTGCTTATTCCATTCTAAAGCTGTTAAAGGCTATGTTGCCGAGCATAGAACGAGTGTGTGCAACTCTCAATATAGTTGTATATAAGGGGGGAAGACCAATAAATACTTTAGTCTCCTTCATTATATATAATATACAGCATCATTATGGGATGGGTTGAGGTGCTACTAACGGCAAACCTTGCGGTATAGAAGCTTCCCTGGTTCAGGGCCCCCCTGGGGAACTATATAACACCAATTGCACATCTTGTCATTTCAGTACAAAGCAGAGGAGTCGGAAGAGAGAGAATATAAACAAGAATCAGGGCTACTGATTGAATGTATATACACAGCTGCTAACATAAAAACATATGAAATTAACTTTACACAGCATACTGGAGTGTTCGTACATAGTTAGAATATATTTATATGACAGTGAATATATATGAGACCTTCGCTCAATATGTTAAATGTTATGTGGAGTCTGAGTACCTTTGTTGTTTTGATCTACAGGGGTTAATGGTATACGCAGGTGCCTATATATATATATATATATATATATATATATATATATAGGACATATGATCCCACTTTGTATTATAATTCACAACTCTAGGTTTGCCAGGAATAGTATTAAAGAGTACCGCTATTGATAATGGGCCATATACACATGCTTGATCAATAATTGCAGAAATTAAGGTAGAAAGCTTCTAGGCGTATAAATATCTTGTATTAGACATCTACAGATAGCTGAGTTCCTGCTAATATGATATCTGCGTGAATATGTGTACGCCTATTGCGGGTAATAGTGTGATAAGGAAGTATGTCCTATTTCAGTAAAGGGGACTAAGTAGGGGTACGCTATCTGGGGTGTCGGGTAGCGTTATGGATAACAATCTAGCTTGTGTCGCCAAAAGCCAGGCCCTGTGTTAAGACTTTGGGCGCCCTCATATTATGCGCAGGGAGGGATATGTGGGAGAAAATGTGAGTCATGTAGAGAGAGGTGTATATTGGTGAGAAATAACCTCTATTCCCAAGAGAGAAATGAATACCTTGTTCCAAGATTAAAATGGTGGAGTATAAGAACAGCTGGGAATCAAAGATGTCAGTACATATCATTGTGTGTGACATGTTGACTACATGCATACTAGAGATAGGAAGAGGCTTAAGCTAGATGCAGTTTCTAACAGATGCAGGTATATAAGTCTGCTGGTATGGAATCATAAAGTATAACCATTACTAACAGATATGTACCATCCAGAGTGCACCCAAATCCAACAGAAAGGTTATGGTATAATGCAGAGCTTCCCCCAAATCCCACTATTGAGAATCAATAATAATTAATATTATGTATTACGCTTACTAGCACCTAGGGTGTTTTCGTTAAGTCAGAGCGTTAGGGACATGGTAAATATGTTATCTCTGTGCTTAGGCCCGATGGGATACTAATACTAATTCACACAGAACATTAGTTATACGGTGAGATCTCAACCTATAATATATTTCAAATAGTATGACAGGCACAATCCTAGAGGTAAAGATGTTAAGCGACAGGGCAAGTAACAATAATAAACATAAATAAAAAAAAGAAACACAGAACCAACTCTATTGTCTCGCTGAGCTATGCAGCTCTATGTTACTGTAAGTCAGCCTACCCCGGACCGCCTCAGGACTTGCAAAAGCTCCCCACCGGGGAATTTGGCTTGGGGGTCATGGAAGGCACTATAGGACAGCACAGTAATGCAGCTTAAAGACCAGTCCGTAGTGCTCATGTAGATACTGCTGTCGATTCTATGTCTATGGAGCTCCGGGCGGAAACACAGATCTTTTGAGTCCATCTTGCCCTGGTATCGGGGTTGCTCACTCCATAATAGGGGCTCTGGGATAGAAAAGATGCAATCACTGCTGGGCTGCTTCACGGACAGGAAATTTGACCTTACTCCTCCATCTAGGTACAAGCTGCTCAAAACGGTATCGGTCCCCCACATGGAGGATCGAGGATGCGTGGATTTCAAATACCGAGGGTCAGGAGGGTCATCTCCAAGAGGGTTGAGTGCTGTCATGGCTACCCCAACTCCCGCTCCGACCGGCCGCTCCGGAACAGGAGTCGAGTGACTCGTGGTGAGGTCGGGAGTTACATCATACTGCTGAGGCACCGCAGGAAGGCTCCGACTGGCCGCATCCGCCATCTTGTCATGTTGTAGTGGGTTAGCGATCAGGGGAGGCGGGTTGTTAGGATCATCCTCTGGCATGTCAGGCAAGTCCTCTTGGCTGAGTGAGAAGTATTGTGAGAGGGTATTGAACTGGGCGTCCATGCGGAGACCCAGCTGAGTCAGAGCGTCCATAATTATAGAATCCATCCTCTCGGCGAGGTGGGAGATTAAGACTGTCCTCAAATAAGCCCTAGCAGAGAGTCTAGGAGCTAATTGCTATCCCAGTTCCAAGGGCTCCGATAGAAGCAATAAAAGCGGTTGGTCCGTCACTATCAGGGGGGACACTGAGTTCCTAAAGTCCCTGCCTCTATGGCTTTCCTCGTGCCCTTCCGCAAGTTGCTCTAATGTGGTCAGTGAAGTCTATTATTTAATCCTACCACATATTTGCCATATGAGAAGTTATTTTAGGGCTAGTTTATGGCCTTTGTTAAGTTATTAGAGCAGGAGCTCCTAATACCTGCGTCTGCTCGGCTCGAGTGTTGGCTCCGCCCCCCCCCCTCCATGCGTTTATTTTTTAATATGCATCAAAATAAAATACAGATTAAATCGAACCTGCTTGAAAATATGCAGAACGTCTTTTCTTTCTAATGACACGGTGAGTCCACGGATCATCATTAATTACTGTTGGGAATATCACTCCTGGCCAGCAAGGTGTCTGATAAAGATTGTTCTATCAATTTTTTTTTTGTTTTTAAGTCAGAGCAGGTTTGCTTTGATCTTCCATTGCAGTCTGGGTCTAGTCATACTCCACATTAGTCTCTTCAGTAGGGCAGTGGTGGCTTTAAAGCAGTTATGAACTTGTAAGATGGGCCTTGCTGAGTTTTCCTAACATGTTGCTCCCCTGGTATAGAAAGCCTGAGTAGGTTTACTCCAGTCTTTCTTTGTTTCACAGGTCTCTGTGAGGAGCGGCATCCTCTCATGCCGGGTGAGCTGTCCTCCTGCGGGACGGCTGGATGCAAGTAAGTGCTTGGTCTTCTATGTTTGGGGGACATGCACTTTTTAAAGGTTTTCTACTGCATTATTCTGGGACATATATATCCTGAGATAGGATATCATAGGCAGGACGCAGGAACTTATTGTGACTTTAGGAGACTAAGGGTTAATACTTTTTGGAAGTATCCCTGACTTGTTACTTTAGCTCAACATTTATTTTTTAATGTGCATGAAATTTATGTGGCTATGCTTGGATAGAGGTACATTGTTCCTCTGATAATTCTAATAGCTGATACAGCACAGAGCACATTTACAGTATCTGGACAGACTCCTAGCATATACATCAGAGTCCTAAAGGTTCTGACAGTTCGTAATGCTTTTTTATTAAGAGCTTTCTTAAAGAATGGCACATCTCTGTTTTTTATTATTCTAGACAAGGCATACGAGTAAAGGGAAGAAGCGCTTAAGCGGGAAAGTGCAAGATTTTTAGCAAGTGTTGCTGACAGTGTGAGACGCGCAGTTAACTTTAGTTGCGTGATTTTTCTGTGGGCTATGATTGCTCCCGCCCTCTTCTTCCCTCAGTATGGTGGATAAGCACCATTTGCTTTAGTACGGAACAATGTTCTAAACACGGCATGAGACACGCCCTCTTTTTGTTTCTCTGTTGCAACAGAGCTATGTGTCCGTAGATGTGTGTATGCGTCATGATACAGAGCTGTGTTTTTTATTAGTTAGTTACTGTGTGCTGACTTACACGGTCCTAATATAATTTGGTAAAAGTCAGAAGGCGTTATGGATTTTACAAATGTCATTCAATCTAAAATTATTACCAAGCTTTGTATAGTGCTCACTCATGAAGTTTTGTCCACTAATGTTAGTGGTAATATTCTTTTAGTTATAAGTTTTCTTTCAAACCTAACGGCTAGATTACGAGTCTTGCGTTAGCCTTAAAAAGCAGCGTTGAGAGGTCCCAACGCTGCTTTTTAACGCCCGCTGGTATTACGAGTCAGGCAGGTACAGGTGTACTGCTCACTTTTTTTCCGCGATTTTAGCATACCGCAAATCCCCTTACGTCAATTGCGTATCCTATCTTTTTAATGGGATTTTCCTAACGCCGGTATTACGATCGCTGGAAAAAGTGAGTGCTAGACCCTCTCCTGGCAAGAC
>CAJPDP010664117.1:0-10293 GCA_905336975.1 Bombina variegata variegata
TATTTTAATTTTAGTGTAATAGTTATGTTAGGTTAATTTATAGTTTAAACTTAGATTTTTTTATTTTACAGGTAAGTTTTTTTTTTTTTTTTAAGATAGGGATATTGTTATTTTAATTAAAAGTTAGGGGGTTGTTAGGTTTAGGGGTTAATAGCTTAATTAATTTTTTTTAGATGTGAGGGGGCTGGCGGTTTAGGGGTTAATAGGTATATTTAGTGGCAGTGATGTGGGAGGCCAGAGGTTTAGGGTTAATAACTTTATTTAGTGGCGACAAAGTCGGGGAGCGGCGGAATAGAGGTTAATAGCTTTATTATAGTGGCGATGATGTTGGAGTGCGGGGTAATAGGGTTTAATAACTTTATTATAGTGGCAGCGATGTCGGGGAGCGGCGGAATAGGGGTTAATAACTTTTATTAGTGACGGTGATGTTGGGAGCGGCAGATTAGGGGTTAATATGTTTTAAATAGTGTTTGTGATGCGGGAGTGCAGAGGAATAGGGGTTAATAGGTAGCTTATGGGTGTTAGTGTACTTTGTAACATTTTAGTTATGAGTTATGAGTTTTGTGAAACATTTTTGTTGCACAAAACTCATAACTACTGCTCTCAGATACCGGAATAGATTGTGTCGGTATAGGCTGTACCGCAAGCATTTTAGCCTCACCTCACAACTTGTAATAGCAGCACTTCATTTTTTGAGTGGGTGATTGACGTTGCGTTACAGGCTAAAATGCTTGCGGTACAGCTATACCGACAAGACTCATAATGGGTGCGTTACTGTTTTTACGCTGAAATGGCGTTAAAACCGTAACGCACAACTCGTAATCTAGCCGAATATTTTACAGAAATAAGTAGCACAGTAAGGGTTAATGTTTGTCGACCCCTGTCTCTACTCTTCCTTGGCTGATAAGCAAAATAGTTTGATTAGCTTTGAGTTTGTTCATAGGGTTAAAGAGGTTAAGCTCACTGTGCCAGTTAACTGCAATGTTAAAGTGAATGTAAAGTTGACCATACTCGCTCACGTCATAGAATAGAATTTAAAATATTAGGCAGACTTTCATACATCAAATTTGTACTATTTATTGATATTTTCAGATTTTTACCTTTAAATTCTCCAACGATAAGCGTTGTTTCTCCGTCCGACATATTGCTCAATTGATTGACAGATGACGAATTTGCAATCCACTAATCGTTGCTTTTCCCCAGGGGTGTTCAGCCCCTTTGCACAAACGTCATGCCCCGGGGGGAAACAACGATTAGTCGATTGCAGATTCGTCATCTGTCAATTAATTGAGCAATAACTAGTACAAATTTGATGAATGAAAGTCTACCTAATTTTTTTAATTCTATCCTATGATGTGAGAGAGTACAGTCAACTTTACATTCACTTCAATTATGTTTTTAATTCCTTTCCTTCCTTATTATTACCGTTGTGATGGTTAGTTGTTTTGTGCAGTTTGTTCGCATTATTTCTTTTTTCTTGCAGGTGTTTCCTTGGGTTTTGAATTTGATAGCTTAAAGGGAAAATCAAGTCAAAATTAATCTTTCATGATTGAGATAGAGCAGCAGTTTTAAACAACTTTCCAATGTATTTTCATTAACAAAATGTGCATAATCTTTTTATATTTACACGTTCCTACTGAGCATGTGCAAGAATTCACAGAATATATGTATATGTATTTATGATTGGCTGAAGGCTATCACATTATACAGGAGGAGTGGAAATAGACATAACTTTGAAAAAAATCTACTACTCATTTGAAGTTCAGACAAGGCCCCGATGATGGAAAGTGCAGCGAGACGGCAAAATAGACAAGGCATCCGCCGATATGTCGACCGAGCCAGTCAAAATATTCGAAGCTCCCGACATAGCTGCTAACAGGTGGCATTGCAGAGAGGTGTTTACTGTACATGCCATTGGTCATTGATGCTGCCTATAAATTACACCCAGCATTGCCGCCCATATTGGCGATGTGTAGTAAACGATCCCTAAACCAATGTACCCTACGATTGCAAACTAGCAATACACTTATAAATATCTAAACAGCCACATACCCACCGCAAGTACCTGTCTACTCTATTAACCCTCAACCACCACATACCCACTGCAATTATCCATCTAAAAAATGAACCCGTATACCGCCATATACCCACCTCAAGTACCTATCCTGTTAATCCCTATACCGCCACATACCCAAAGCAAGTACATATCCCCTTAGCCCCTATACCGCCACATACCCAACACAAGTACCCATCTAAACTATTAACCCCTATGCCTCCACTAGCTCACCGCAAGTACACTACATTATTAACCCCTAAAATACCACTAGCCCACTTAAAGTACCCTACACTATTAACCTCTAAACCACCACTAGACCACCAGAAGTACCCTACATTATTAACCCCGAAACTGCCACAACTCCCAATGCAAATTAACCCTACTCTACCTAACACCTAACCCCCCCCTCTAAACTAAACCCCCTAAGTTACTTGGCATTTACCCTAAAGTCAATACAGCTCTCTTACAAATCAAAAATGTATCTACAATGCAAGTAACCCCCCAAAAATAATAAAGGTTAACTAAAATAAAACTATCCTAAAAAATAAAATCTAAAATAAAACTCCTATTCTTTAAAATAAAAAACACCCCAAAAGCCATAACTTAACCCCAATTTTTTTCAACTCACCATGCGAAAATCCAGCTCCTCTTCGACTGTGCCGGGTCTATGCGCGGGGGGCTTATTTTTTCTGCAAATATAATTTTCTATTAGATGATTTGAATTTAAAAAAAAATACTTTCTTGCCATTGGCTGAGTAAAAATCAGCCAATAGGGATTGGCTGATTAAAAAACAGCCAATAGGGTGAAGCGGTACCTAAATTGAAGTGTCCACCATTCCTTCCTCAAGATAGCACCCCCATACAAGTAGTATCCCCAGTTGCCTAATCAAATTGCTGACAACATACTAAAAGGGCGACTTGATCCCCTTCACCCTGCTCAATCGCACTTCTTTTAAGCAGTGCCAGACTGGTGTTTAGCACATTTTCGTAACACATCATTTAAACATTGTTTATAGTTTTAGCGACATAGCTCCTATAGTTATAATGGGGAGGTTTACTATTTAGTATATTTTATTATAGTCAATATTTTTAAGACAGTAGGCAGTATGTGGGAGTTTGCTGGGGCATTCCAGGGTAGTGTAGGTTATAAATTACATAAGTTTAGGCAGTATTGGGGACTTAGCTGAGCATTCCAGCTAAGTCCCTAATTAGGCATGATGTAGGTGGTCAGAGGGGGTTACCTGGGCAGTGCATGGGGAGTGAGGTTTAAATGATCGGTGGGAGGTAGCGAGGTGAAGCAGGTGAAGTGTAGCTTAGATGTTACGTAGGTACAGGCATTCAGGGGGAGTTAGCAGGGTGTGCTACGGGCAGTGGGCAGTATGCAGCACTTTGATTCGGACATATTGACACCAGTGTGATATGTTTGAATCAGCGAAGTGCAGGTTGTTAGTAGGGTAGCAGCTATATTTGTCTTGCTATTACCCTGGTAATGGCAAGACAAATATAGCTGCTACCCTCCTAACAACCTGCACTTCGCAGATTCAAACATATCACAGGTGTAGTACAATTTATTCCCTGCCAGCAATATTATCTTACTGTAGAATGAACCCATGACTAACAAGGCGAATGCCAGAGGATATTTAATGGCACAGCAAAATGCAGTGGTAGTATTTTTCAGGGTGTCAATTACTATGTGCAAGTTACCGATTCTAGAGCAAGCAAAATAGACCCAGATCATCACGCTTCCTTCTCCATGTTTTACAGCTGGTGTCACACAATGAGGAACCCTTGTTTCACCTACTCAACACCATGCAAAAACCCTGCATAATAATCCAAAGATATAAAAAAAATTCCCATCTGGAGTAATACACTAGTCTTTTTCTAATTTGGTGATAATAACAACTTTCTTAATGCTACTTAGCCTGTCAAACATATCATGCAAGATGTAAGCGGATTACTTTTTGTCTTCTGATTCTGATGTGGCTTTGGGACTGCCAAACATATTCTTGTCATTGTTTCCTCTAGGTTCCAAGTGCCTTTTGATTATGTAGGAAACTACACCTTGACTTTCACTGATAGCTTGACTTTCTTTGCACTTTATCTAAAGGAAAGACCTACACTTTAAAGGGTTATAATGGTCTGTTTGTCTCCCTTTGTTAAAGGGCCAACATTTAAATCCACATGGATGTATTTCAGTTTTGAATAGATTTTTTCATTGTAATATACATGTATAAGCAAAAATGCTCCTTATAAAAGCTAAAGCTGTGTCAAAAGGTGCTTGTACCATCTGGTAATGACTCAATTTGTTAATTGTTGACATGATACAAGCCCCACTGTTGCTGTGAGCAGCTGTAGTATTTCAAATACTGGTGCACTGAAAATATCTAGCTATGCTTCACATGCAGAGAAAAATGCTAACACTAAAAAAGCATTATCTTTTACTAGAAGCATTTTTGCTAGTACATGTATATTGAAAGCTTCTATTCAAAGATGTAATTCATCTATGTGCATTTAAATTTTGACCGGAATGTCAATTTAATTGCCTTTTTCTCAACATAATAATGGAAATATACTAATTCATGCAGCACAATACTGTCCATATAATAAATAAGAGAGTGTAGTAAATCTGTTCAACACTGGTTTTATACAGATAGAGGGTTTGTAAGTAATCAGCAACTGGAAAAACAAAGGTGTTTTGAAACTTTTCACAGGTAGTGTATTTTTCTACTTTATTGCTGAGCTTATCCATCAGCGTCCCACAAAGTGATTCATTTTTTACAGATGAAACTAAACTTCAGTAAAATGCATTAAATTTAAAAGAAACTGTCACTCTCTTTAATTGATATTTAAATTACATTTATCTACTGAATATATTTCTGGCAATCATGAAACAGTCATACTGTAAATGCATAAGCAGAATAAAGGAGGCAAAAACACATAACTGACTTTCTAGGATTTTTCTTTGCACATTCTTTACCCATTATTAATTTTTTACATGATTTAATAAAACGTAATATATTGAATGACAAACTTTCCCCTTGTCATTTGATTTTATAGGAAAAATACAATATATAACACAAACTGGCCTACGATCTTGCCAATCAAGAGACATAACAATGTATACATTAAAGGGACATTTAACACTGACAAATTTTAGACATAAGAGAAAGTAGAAGGTTAGCCTGGAATTCATATGTATACAGTATGTATTTTTAAAAACTAATTCAAATTCCCTTCTAATGGTCTCCTCCTATGCACCCTCCCAAGACTAATAACCTTTATAAACTGATTTGAAAATATATAAGGCTATATCCATTACAAGTCAATATAATGGAGCAATTATCAAAAGATATAGTGAACACAGATTTAGCAAACTAATTGTATGCATCCATTATTATTAGTGACAGTGTGCTAAGTGGATGTTATTAATAAATAATATATGCATGACAGCTCCTAAAATACTTGTGTATCTACTTACATAGAGTTATAGGCCATAAATATTAAATATAATCTTCCCCAATTCCAGTTTAACAATAGCCTCCACTCTCTCAAATTAACAAGCCTCTTCTCGGCTGATTACCCTACTGCAAATAAAGCTAACCTTGACATGTCCCACTAAATACCTTAACTATACTTACCTGATCCTCTAACGGAGAACACCTTAACTGCATTTATGCTATATATTTGTGAACCTAATTATTTGCAGATTGTCAATAGGCTTCCCCATAAATAAAACCCTCTTGTCCCTTTCCCTTGTGTGTTCCCACTAACAAAAAATGTATATTTTAATTATATTGTTCCACCCATTCTATGCTATTGGTTGTTCCGTTAGTATATTAATCCCGCCTTCCTTTTACTGTTGAGTATGTTCTTTGTTTACACTGCACGTGTGTTTGGTGATCAGGATGTGATCGTACCGTACCGTATGTATTTTTATGTCAGTTGTTGAAAAATGTGTAAATTATAAAGAACGGGAACGGAATGAATGATCATTATTGCACAAAGTTCTTATTTTACAGCCAATAAAATTATAAATTGAGTTTGTCACTTATTTGTTGTATGTTTCATCTCTGCATTGATTTATATGACAAACCTAAATCATCAATATGTGTGCTATAATGCTGCTCAGCATAATGAACTTGATCATATATGTCGTAAATATAATAGCAGGAAACATTGTCCATTTATTGCTCCCTACAATAAATTAGTAAACATGCGACCATTATTTGAATTTGGTTACCCTGATTTTTCAAAAGAGGGGTCTATGTCCATCCAGCTAGCAGATGATTGCCCTAATTATGACAAATGCCTCCCAGTATAGGCTCACTTTTGGGAGTACTGCAGACTCTAAAGAAGCCCATTTCTCAAGACCCTTGTTTGAAAGAGTGGAATCGCACAATTCAAATAAGGGGATTCATCTAATAGTAATAACGATCATCTGGCAGCAACCGCTACCTTCAGTTTTTTTGAGTTATTGATCTCATAGATCCTTTTTTCTTTGATTTTATTAACAAATTACAGATATCAAAATAAGGGCTAGATTATGAGTGAAGAGCTATTTATCGCTCCCACTCGCATACTTACTGTGCTCTACATCAGCTTTTTGCACAAAAATCCAAAGTTAGAATATTGCGACCGTGTTGACGTATTCTCCCATAGACTTTAATGAGCATGAAAAGTGGAAAAATAACACCCTTACTCGTGCGCAAACCAGATCGTATTTTCTTGTGCGTTAAGCCAACATGAAATATGAATATTTCACATTCCAATGTTCTTCACATAGAAGAATATGTTCTATTGATTCTTAAAAACACACATATATATATATATGGGGAGATTAGTTATTTTGACTTGCGCTGTGTGTTACGCAAATGTTTATTTTGCTCTTATAAAGTTCCTCCTGGTGTATTCCAAATAGCAGCTGTATCTGGAGGTTCCACTATCATCAATGGAACAAATGTGTAGGGGTGGAGAGTGATGGTCCCAGATTTCAGCGCTCATAGAAGGGAGGACACATAAACAGAAAACAATTTATGGTGCAGTTCGACTATACTAGTACACTGAATAGCGCGAAGAAGTTAAAAAATGCTCACCTTTATGAACCTCAAACATGTGAGGTATGTTAAAAGCGTTGAGGGGAATTAATCCCTATCTGTGTTAAAGCTGATAATACCTTTATGCCTTGTTGGAGTATGGTGCTTTTTTCCTTCTGTATTTTTGGGGAGTTTTTCCTCTGTGAAGTATGGTATTTGCGTCCGTCTATAGGAGATGGTAAACTTCTTTTGTATACTGTATGGTTTTACGTTGCTCTGTGGAGTATGGTAAATACCTCTTGCAGAAAAAAACAGGTGATGTGCTTCTCCTCTGTGGAGTATGGAGAAATGTTTAACCCTGATAGGGATAAGGTAGAGAGCTTATGGTAGAAAGCTTTATAGTACTCTTATTACTCTTATAACACGTATCACTTGGTTTGGGAGTAAGCAATACAAGTATTATGAGTGTTTGAAGAGATAAAAATACTTTATTGAACAAAGCTATAAAAAACAAACTCTGTGTTTGTGAGTCCTGTATATCAAGGTCCAAATTTCAGAAAAAAGCCCTCAAAAGCTGATTTCGGCTGACCGATTGGAGTGTATGAGTTGAAGGGAGTGTATAAACAATTCCCCTTATGCCAAACAATGTGATGTCAAATTTTCTTTATTTTCAAATAATGCTTGTTGTAGATATTACCTAGAAATGTCCAGTAAACATTTATGTGGTTTCTGTAGGTAGGTAGTTAATTTTCCAGATGAAAGGATTTAGCCAGATGCAAGTCCTGTACAAGACAGACTTCATTGTGACTGTGAAGATCGTTGCGGTCTCCCCGGACCGGAAGTGATGTCAGAGTGGGCGTGCCATTATGCGTTTTGTGAACCTACATTCACTTTGTCAGAGTTTATATATATATATATATATATATATATATATAAATACATGTAGATGTATGCATCTCTATATTAAAGCCCTTTGCAGTCCTTTTTTCTAGACCTCTAGACCTCATATCTTTGAAACTTTATAACTTTTTTTTTTTCCACCAATTTTATTAGATGGTGCAATTATGAATGCAACTTTACTTTTAAATGTCATTTTGATGTATTTTGTGCAACTTTTTATTCGAGCATAACAGTTAACCAGAGCTCTGAGGTCACTGTCTCCTGACACGCTTGATAGAACACGTTTTATTCCAACTTGTAATTCACATTCTACTTCTGACCCGGGCAAACAGCCGTGCTGAACCCGATATCCCTCACGCGCAACAGTTAGCAGTGTTAGAGTGAGTGCTAAAATAGGTGACAGTTTGTGCAAAGTTATAAAGTATAATTTTTACTGCAAGAATTTTATGTTTGGTTGAGGTTCTTTTCATTCATTGTTAATATGACTTGCAAAAGGCCCTTTTAAGGGTTATTGGTAATTTAATGTTAGATTAGGTTTTTTTTTTATCTTAGGGTGTTTTTTTTAACAGGATATTACAATAAGAATACCTTTTTTTATTTTGGATAATTTAGTTATTTTTTGTAATGTTAGTTTTTTTTTACTTTTTGTAATTTTAGGGTTGTTTTTTATTTTGGGTAATGTTAGGGTTTTTATAGTAATTTAGTTTTTTTTATTTTTGTAATATTTTGTATTTTTTTAAGGTAGTTAGTATTTTTTTAATTTTATTTCAGTGTATTTTAATTGGGGTTAAGTTAGGGGGTGTTAGGTTAGGGGGCTTAGTTATTATTTTAATACTTTGCATTGTTGGGAGTTGGCGGTTTAGGAGTTAATAGTTTAATTAGATACATTGCATTGTGGGGGGTTGGCGGTTTAGTGGTTAATAGTGTTATTAGATACTTTGCATTGTGTGGGTTAGCGTTTTAGGGGTTATAGTGTAATTAGATACTTTGCGTTGTGGGGGGTTGGTGGTTTAGGTGTTAATAGGTTAATTAGATACTTTGCATTGTGGGGGGTTGGCGGTTGAGGTGTTAACAGGTTTTATTTAGTATTTTTGCGATGGTGATTTAGGGGTTAAAACTTTTATTAGGTTGTTTGCAATGTGGGGGGATAGTGGTTTAGGGGTTACATTTTATTAGTGATTGTGATGGGGGTGGGATGGCAGTTTAGGGGTTGATATTGAGCATGCATTAGGTGTTTGTTAAGGCTTCCAGGGAGTTATGGTACTTTTATAGTCAGCGCAAGGCTTGCTGCGCCTGCCTATGTGTTGCGAGGTGAAAATGGAGTAAAATTACTCCATTCTGCGGGCATAAGTCCTTGTGCTGAATATGTGATACCGACTAGCGATGCCAGTTCTATGTTAGTTTATGGGAGTAAAAAATGCATGTGACGTGTAAAATAAATACCGTAACTTGTCTGCTGCACCGTATATGTAATCGCTTGATTAGACTAAAAGTTGCAGACGCTGGGTTTTGCGCCTCTCGCCACATATATGATCGGGCCCAATGTTGTTTACCATTTGAGCCATAAAAAATAAACAGGAGAACTGGGTAAATGTAAAATGTGGTATTTTATGAAATTCTACATAAGATGATTTCTGGTAGAACTTTGTTTTGTTTTAATATTTATTTTTTAAAAACTTTTTGCTACACTAAATAAGTTTGGCAGGGGTAGGAACATGCTTATATTGTCCAAATGCATTAAACCACCCATTTGGAGAATCAAATTTGTGTGTAATTTAAAATGTATGTGATTTGTATTCCTAGATATTTAAAACCTACCATTTTCTGCATAAATTGCAAGATCTTACATAGTGAAAAAAATAATAAATGTTATCTTCTGATTTTTAATTGTTAATTGTATTTGAACAATACAGGCATAACATGCTAACTTGTAGGAAGGTGAACTGATGCTAAATGTGGGATAATACAATGTGTGTTTAAAATGTTTAGGAAATAATGACTCGTGCACATAGAAAGTAAAAAAGTATCATTGCTCCTTGCAATAGTTGTTATTTTGGTATATATAAATATATATATATATATATATATATATATATATATATATAAAATGTTTGTATCTATAGCTATATATAATCATATGTATATATATATATATATATACTGTAGATATTTATTGTACCAAAATACCATCAGATCAATGTAGAAATATGTATTTATGAATACATTGAACATATTCTGCAATGTGAAGAACATTGGAATGTTACATATTCATATTTTTATGTCAGGTTAGTGCATTTAAGAATA
>CAJPDP010664446.1:0-13456 GCA_905336975.1 Bombina variegata variegata
TCTTTTCAACCGCTTATGTTAAAGCTGTGAAATTTGCTATATAACCATATATTGTCATCTAGAGTTACATCTGATCGTGATGAAAGTATTGGTCATATGGTGTGGCAGCCATCTTGAAAAACGCAAAATTTCAAAAATGTGTTTTCTTTGCAACAGCTTATATTAAAGCTGTATAATTTGCTGTTTAACCATATATTGTGACCTAGAGTTACATCTGTTAATGTTGAAAGTATTAGTCATATGGTGTGGCAGCCATCTTGAAAACGCAAAAAAATTAAAAATGTGTTTTCTTTCCATCTGCTTATGTAAAAGCTGTGACTTAGCTGTTTGTATGCCATTGCAAAGGTGATGCGCTTGGCCACCTCTATTGCTGCTTGCAGCTATATTTTGTATTTTATTTTGTACAAAGCAGTGTATTTAGGATTGTGATTTTACAAATTTTGATTTTCTAGTTTGGAGAGAAATTATAGTGCTTTGCATTCCATGGGCATATATGAAATTGTCTCTCTAATCCTAGTGTTATTCTGTAAAGATTTTTGCACTAGAGATTTCACCGTTTTTTCTCAATGACTAAATTTGTTAGAACAAAAAGCTACTTCTCATTTGAAGTTCAGACTAAGTGCTATTGCATTGTCTTTTTATCATGCATTTGTTGATTATGCAAATCTATTGTATTTACTGGTCTTTTTTTTTTTAATTTTTTTTTAAAGAGCTTTATTGAAATAATCAAAACATAAATGAAACATAAAGGGAGTTGAAAAGTTCTCTCCATCATATAAAATCAATCACAGAGAAAAAAATACAAACAAAAGAAAAACACAGATTCAGTAGTATATAAGTTACATTAGTACATGTCAGCTATTACATTTAGCAAACTCATAAAGGTTGTCATTCAAATCTACTGCTGCACATCTGATCTTCATATGGGCAACCATCTACCATATCTTTTTATTTCTGCTTTATATTGTTCCTTTACTATTAGCCATTCTGAATTTAAACTATTTCTACGGTATTCTTCTTTTCCCTCCTCTAGTTATATGTTATATGTATCTCCCGTGTTTTATGTTGCAAATAGTCTATCTGTGAGTATTTCTAGGCTAGAGTTGCTGTGTATTCCTCCCAGTAGAATTTCATTGAGTAGTAGAAGTCTAGCCTATTGGTTTGGTGAAAGTGATATTTTTCTAAGGATATCAATCTAGTAACGTTGGCACCCCATTCTGTTACTGTTGGGATTTGTGACGTTTTCCATAATCTAGGGATTAATTGTTTGGCTCCGCTAATCATTATATAGAATAGTGTTAGTCTGTAATGGGATTTGATTTTCGGTGGTTTATTAAAGAGAAATATTTTAGGGTCTAAGGTCTGGTTCTGAGCTATAACTGTTGAGATTTCTATGTTCACCCCTTCCCAGAATTCTATAATATGTGGGCAGCTCCACCATATATGAGTCAGAGTACCGTCTTGCCCGCATCCTCTCCAGCATAATTTGCTAGTCTGCGGGAACATTTTATTTAGCCTTACAGGATATAAGTACCATCTAGTTAAAATTTTCATGTTTGTTTCTGTAATGCTCATCGAGGATGGTGATTTTCCCATGTGTTTGAAAATGGTTTGCCACTCTTTGGGAGTGATTGCAATACCTAGTTCTGTTTCCCAATTCTTTGTATACCGTGGGAGGTGTTTCGTGTAAATGTCCAGCAGAATCCTATAGGATAATGAGAGGCCTCTTTTGGTGATGCCTTGGGAATGGCATAAGGTCTCAAAGGGCGATAGTTGTCTAATGAGGTCCGGTTTATTTACGTTACTTTGGATGTAGTGTGACATTTGAA
The DNA here is from genome assembly GCA_905336975.1 of Bombina variegata variegata. Lineage (NCBI taxonomy): Eukaryota > Metazoa > Chordata > Amphibia > Anura > Bombinatoridae > Bombina > Bombina variegata. Next base: position 1,830 of record CAJPDP010664446.1, read on the forward strand.
AGTATGAGTACCAGTTTTGTTCTATCGTTGGTATTCTATCTCTCATTTCTGCTGCAGGTAATAGTCTACCCTTGTTTAATATCATGCAGAGTGGAAGTAATGAATGTATAGAAGCAGCCAGTGTTTCATTTTTTACTTTTAGTGATGGAATGTCTGGATTAGATAAGAGTGGAGTAAGTGGTGAAGGTATGCTGGAAAGCGGAGTTGTTCCTCTAAGCAGTTTATCCCAAGTGTTGAAAGTTTCAAGGATTATGCTAGAGGATTGTGGAGAGAGGCGTCGCTTCATTTTATGTAACCAGCAGGAACTGTTTAAGGCTATACTTTCTGCCATGTTGTGTTCTAATTCTACCCATTCTTTATGCTCAGTGTGCTTGCTCCAGTCTATTATTCTAGTCAAATGTGTAGCTATCCTATAATAAGACAGGTTTGGCACTCCCAGTCCCCCATTATCTCGGTCACGGTACATGTAAGTTCTAGCTAGTCTAGGTTGTTTGTTGTGCCATATAAATTCGAAAGCAAGATTTTGTAGGGTCCTGATGTATGTCTCAGATAATTGTATGGGTAAGGTTTGGAAAAGGTAAAGTATTTTCGGTAACATAGTCATTTTGAAGGAATGAATATGACCTAACCAAGAAAGAGGTTTCGGGCTCCAATTATGGAAGTCTATTTGTAAATCTTTTAGGAGTTTTTGATAATTTAGCAAGAATAGATTCTGTGGGGTTTTAGCTCTTTGGATCCCTAAGTATTTTATAGACTTCTGTTGGATAGAAAAGCCATATGTGGTTTCAATTTGTTTGATATCAGCGTCTGGTATCCCGACACTCAATAGTTCCGATTTAGTAGTGTTTATTTTGTAAAAGGACAGTAATCCAAATATATCGCACTCAGCTTTGAGGGCTTTTAAAGAGCTAGTGGGCGATGTAAGCGTTAATAGCACGTCATCAGCGTACAGGGACATCTTATACTCCTTATTATTTACTTTTAGCCCTCTAATATCATTATTCTGCCGTATTCTCGATGCTAATATTTCCATGGCCAGTACAAATAGAATCGGGGATAAGGGGCATCCCTGTCGTGTTCCGTTACGAATAAATACTTTATCTAAGAGGGAATCATTTAATTTTATACGGGCTACGGGGTTGGCATATAATGCCAGTATTCTATTGATCGTTGTGGTTCCAAATCCAAATTTATGTAGGGTTTCTCTTAGAAAAGACCAGTTTAACCTGTCAAAGGCCTTTTCCGCGTCTATTGCCAAAAAGGCCGTTGGGATCTTATGTGTTTGCGCAAAATCTAATAGGTTTAACACTTTAAGGGTGTTGTCACGCGCTTCTCTATGGGGGACAAAGCCCACTTGATTCAAGTGTATCAGTTGTGGTAAGAAAGCATTGATGCGTGTTGCAATGATTCTGGCGTATATTTTTAAGTCCACATTTAAGAGTGAGATTGGCCTAAAGTTTGAGGGCGTATCACTAGGCTTCCCTGGTTTCGGTATTACTGAAATTTGGGCTTCTAACATTGTCTGGGGGAATTGAGTCTTATCGTTTATTCTGTTGAAGATTATTTTTAAATGTGGAATCAGTATATGTTGTATTTTTTTATAATATTTTACAGAGAAGCCATCTGGTCCTGGGCTTTTTCCACTATTTAATAGGGTAATAGCCTTTTTTTATTTCCGACTCCATAATTGGGTTATCCATTGATTCTTTTTTGGTCTTTAGTCAATTGGGGGACCTGTACCGATTCTAAAAATGAGGAAGGGGTTAACAGAGGTGCTATCTGTTCCTCTTTGCTTCCTATGTCATATAGGCTTTTGTAATAAGTTTCAAATTGTTTCATTATGTCGGGGGTGGCATGTACTGTCTTGCCTGTTTGTGACTTAATACTATGTATATATGTTTTGAGTTTTCTCAGTTTCAATGAGCGAGCTAGCATTTTCCCTGCCCTATTGCTTTCACAATGAAATTTTTGTTTTGTACGCTGTGCCATCAGGTTATATTCCTTGAGAAGTAAGTCCTGCAGATCCTTCCTTAGTTTTTGCATTTGAGTATATATATGTGACTGTATCCTTAGGTTTTTGCTTGTGTGCAAACTCTTTCTTTGTTAGGTTTTGGGATAAAGTTAGATATTGCTCTCTAGCCTTTTTGTTAATATGTGACTTGATCTTAATAAATTCCCCTCTCATGTAGCATTTGTGTGCTTCCCATACCACATATGGGTCACTCTCCTCCAAAGAGTTAAAGGTGAAGTATTCAGTGAGTGTTTTTGTGGTTTGTTCAAGGAGAGTTTTTGAGTCTAGTAACGTATCATCTAGTTTCCAGGTATAAGGATGTATTGGTAAATTTGGCCACTTAAATTGTGTGATAACTGCTGAGTGGTCAGACCAGCTGGTGTGAGAAATTCTGGATGTTTGTGTGAGCGCAAGACGGTCTGTATTTGTGAGTGTGTAGTCAATTCTGCTGTAAGTGTAGTGAGGGTGCGAGAAGAATGTATAATCTCTCCTATCTGTATGTAAGAGTCTCCAAATGTCGTGCAGGTTGCAGTCCTTCATCATTTTCCCTAGAAATCTAGTAGTTTTATTAGGTGTATTTTTGCTAAGGTTTGAGGTATCTACGATTGGATTGAGAGGGAGGTTAAAATCTCCTCCCACCACTAATACTCCTTTTGTTATGTCTATAATTCTGTTGAATGACTTCCTAAAAAACTGTCTTTGTTTGGAGTTTGGAGCATATATATTGACTAGGGTTGTCGGTATGCCATATAGGAGACCAAAAATTCCCAAGAATCTACCTTCTGAGTCTCTGTTTGTCTGTATATGTTTGAAAGGGATATCCCTATGGAGTAATATACTTACTCCATTTTTCTTGGTTGTAGCTGAGCTGTGGAAATGTTGAGTAAACTGGTTCCCGAAGTATTTCGGTTCCTTATTTTTTGTAAAATGTGTCTCTTGGAGGAATAAGACGTTTCCTTTCTTTTTGGCAAGATCTAGAAGGGCCATAGCTCTTTTCTGTGCAGAGTTTAAGCCTTTGGTGTTTTGTGAAATAAGCACAATGTTTATATTTATGTGTGTCATTATAACATTTTAGTATGATTATCAAGAATATATAAACTTGTATATGTAAATATCTGATTAACCCACTACTTATCAGTAACCATAATTGCAATGACAACCAGATTTCAAAGGTTTGCTTTCTATCGGAATCCATGGTAAACAATATCAAAAACAGAACAGCGTATAATGTTTTAAACTGATGACAATTATTTAGAAAAAACAGACTATCTATCTTAATATAACATAAAAAAAAGAAATACCCAACTGGTATATCAAGAACAGATATAATGTTGAGTGACATTAGTCTTTTAAACGGGGGTATTACCAGCTCAATTAAAAGCTCATATATAGAATTCGAACTAAAGCCTATAACATGCCTAACTTAAACATGAACATAAATCCTGACCTAGTTTTTAAGTCTAAAGTCCTTTGTAATTCACTGAACATTTCTAACTTGCAAATTAATCAGCATATACTAAAGTCTTTGGTATCTATAAGATCAATTTTGGAACAACAAAAAAAAAAAAAGTCTTGCAATCTTACCCATCCCTGGGCTCCTTTAACCACCTGTATCTAGGGTAAGTGAGTCTTAAGCAAAGAACTGTTTGCTTTGCTATTGTTCTAAGTCGTCTTGGGAATTCTTTATGAAGAGCTGTTAGGAGCCTGGAGAAGTGTGGGCTTTTGATTTAGGATTCATCTTTTGCCATCTTTTTGGGTCCATGTGTGCTTTTTTCTTTGGCGGTTGTTGTATCTCATCAGACTCCGCCATCCTTGGCAGGTCTAAGTCTAGTGCCGAGCAAAAGTCTCCTATGTCCTCAGTATTTTTGCACAATACTTTCCTATTGCCGTCACGTGTAGGACATATAAATGGAAGGGAAAACCCCATCTGTATAAGATTTTCTTTTGGCGAAGGAGAGCAGTAAGTGGCGCCAATTCTCTTCTTCTTTGGAGTGTACGTTGTGACAGATCTTGATAAAATTGCAGCACAACCCCCCTGAATTTTACAGGTTGGTTTTTTCTTGAGAGGTTAAGAAGTTCCTCTTTCTCTGTAAATTCTTTGAATTTCATAATTATGTCCCTTGGAGGGGCTGTGTCAGGTGGTCTCGGTCTTAATGCCCTATGGGCCCTAACCCAGGGGATATCTGTTGTTGGTGTAGTGTTTCTCAAGTGGGCAAACAGGGCCGGGAGATATGTTGGAAGGTCTTTAGGGAGCACCGATTCCGGAATGCCCCGGATTCTTAAATTCTTCCGGCGACTCCGGTTCTCCAAGTCCTCAATTTTGTCATGTAATTCTGTCAACATAGTTGTGTGTTGCGTGGTAGAATCCTGGACAGTATTGATTTCTTCTTGTAAAGTATTGGTATATTCCTCTAAAGCCTCCACCCTATTACCTATGGTATGTAGGTCTTGTTTAATTTCTGCTATTTCTTCTCTAATACAGGAGCGGATTATATCTGCTATATCCTGCTTGGACGCCAGAGTAGATAGGAAAGTGTTAGGTACTTGCGTGCTTTCTTCTAAAGGATCTGTGAAGTGTTGGGGTGAAGCTTCCTTCTGCCTTGGGGTTATCATTCCTACTCCCTCCATCCTAGTTTTAGGGCCTGATGGTGAAAAAAATTGTTCCACAGTATTGTCCTTATGGCTGGCGGTCTTAGGTGTTTTAGAGGGTTTGGATGTGCGTTTGCTATACATATTAAGGTAGTTTCAGCGTAACCGCACTTATTAAAAGCACTTTCAAAAAAAAAAAAGAGAGAATGTATATTCCCTTAGGCCAGTACTAGCTATTGTGCTAGTGAATTATCCACTTGAAACTTAGCTCCTGAATTGCTTACTATATAGCCTCAAGAGTGGTAGTGTATTCCAATACCTGTATATTTTATGACACTTTTGCCTGATTGTATATTCCTGGGCCCTGTACGCCACGCAGTGTAGTTCAGAGCTATGAGGAGTCTCTTGCTCCCGCGACCAATCTTGTGTCTTTTGCAGGGTTATGTTTTAAGGGATATATGGACCCAGGCTGTCTTTGTTTTTTAATTAGCTCAACTAACTCTGTGATTACATATGAAATATTTGATGCAGGTTAGGCTCTCAGTCCTGTCACCGGAAGTGTGTAGACCGTTTGTCCTACTTAGTGTGTCCCTTATTTATGTATATTATGGCTTGTGGTATCTCTACAAGGACCGCAATATACCCCTGCTTTAAGGTCTTGTACCTCTCTGTGACTAACCTGTTGCAGCCGTTCTGCCGTGTCTTTCCTCCGACTCCTCCGTGTCACTGTTACATTGATTTCTAAGTGCGACACTTTTCCTTGGGAGGTAAAAGCTGCGTGTCAATGGGTATTTCTGTGCGGTCCCTGCGTTTGCGAGTGGGATCGTTGTATGCCCCTTGCTACTCCGGATCTGAGTGTCAGGCCAGGCTGCAAGTTAGAGAGATTTAGGGCATGTTATGGCTGTGTTCTTGCAGCTGGTGCTCAGAGCATCGGAGTTACGCAATCATCTTAGCTGCGGTCAGCTCCGCCCCCTACTGGTCTTTTAAAGAGGCATTGAACACTTGTTTTTTCCTTGCATAAATGTTTTGTATATGATCCATTTAAATAGCCCATATATTTTTTTTTAAATCAAAATGTATATTTGTTTGTTTTTTAAATAACATTGTGCTGATTTTCAGACTCCTTACCAAGCCCCAAAGTTTTAGAAGTAGACTGATGTCTACCTATTCCAGATTGCTCCTGTTTGTGGAAAGGGCATTTTCATATGAAGGGGAGGGTGGAGTGGGGGAGTGTCTGCTCTTTTTGCTTTCCTGTCTATTTCAGTGGGTGTCCCAGCCTAACTTTTCAACTGTGCTAAACAGGGAGGTTCTAAGTAAGCTTTTAAAAAGTTTTATACTGGATGTTTAGATCAGTACCTGTGCATCTTCTTCTTTATAGTAGTGTCTATTACATGCAGTTATATGAAAATTGAAGTATAGTGTCCCTTTAAAGGGACAATCGAATCCAAAAATTTTTATTGTTTAAAAAGATAGATAATGCCTTTATTAATCATTCCCCAGTTTTGCATAACCAACACGGTTATATTAATACCCTTTTCACCTCTGTTATTACCTTGTATCTAAGCATCTTCTGACAGCCCCCTGATCACATGACTATTTCTTTATTATCTATTGACTTGCATTTTATCCAATTAGTGCTGTGTCTGCCACAACCCATGGGCGTTAGAACAATGTTATCTATATGGGTCACATGAACTAGCAGTCCCCTGTTGTGAAAAGCAAATAAAAAAAACATGTGATAAGAGGCTGTCTTTAGTGGCTTAGAAACAGGCAGACATTTAGAGGTTTAAATGTAATAAAGTATATTAATATAACAATTTTGGTTGTGCAAAGCTGGGGAATGGGTAGTAAAGGCGTTATCTATCTTTTTAAACAATAACAATTCTGGTGTAGACTGTGCCTTTAAGTACTTATGTGGTTAGACGTGACTTTATTTTTTTTTTCTTTTAATCACAACATTTTCAATATCTTCATATTCCAGTAGAATGTTTTTTTCATGCATAGTTGAGCTAGATGTCCTCCATGTTAATTGTAGTTGCTCAGCTGGGTTGTGCGACTTGTGCAGGGCATTGGGTGCTCGAGACCAGAACTTTCTACAGGGTTAAACACATAGATTTGCAAGGTCGATAATGATAAAATTAAATGCTGTAACCAATACCAAGCCTAACATTATTACATTCAACCCAACCACTGTTTAATCGCTATAGTAGTTAATTTATAACTTTCCGTAAATAGAGATAAACCTATGTTACAACAAGATGGCACCAATTACATATGGAGACTAAAACTTTATACTTATATGTTATATATTTAAACAACAGATATATTTATATAAAAATACATCTGCATATTATTCTCAGTTAACAAGAACATGTAAATATAGTAGATTTGCATAATCAACCAATGAATTATAAAAAGACAATGCAACAGCACTTAGTCTAAACTTCGAATGAGTAGTCTGTTTCCACTCATCCTGTATCATGTGACAGCCATTAGCCAATCCTAAATGCATAAACATATATTCTGTGAATTCTTGCACATGCTCAGTAGGAGCTCAAAAAGTGTAAATATATAAAGACTGTGGACATTTTGTTAATGGAAGTAAATTGGAAAGTTGTTTAAAATTGCATGCTCTATCTGAATCATGAAAGTTTAATTTTGACTTGAGTGTCCCTTTAAATCTTTGCTTTGCATATATTGCTATGTCTAGCATTTCTTAGTGTTTTATTTCCCTTTAAATAATTAAAGGTAAAAGCCTGGTGTTGCTAGGTCACGTACCAAAGTTACACAGCCTAAGGGCTTCTAAATATTTTCATGAGTTTGAACATGAATTGTAGTTTGAGTTTCTAAATGTTTACTGGAAAGATATGACCTCACTGGCACTGGGAAACCTTTTGCGTAAGCCGTGAGTTTAACTGCCTCTTAAAATGTATTTATTTCATTTATAAAACACTCTTCACATGTATTATATAATTTTGCAACTGTGTTAGCAGGAACTAGGAACTTGCTAAAAGCAAGATTTATACCAGAAATAAAATGCATTGCTAACTAAACTTGCTGTATCCTTTTATGGAAGTCTATAGCTGTGTTAGGAATTAACACAAAACTTATTTGAATCTAACCAAAAGAAATAGAGAGAGTTTTTCCACGTCTCTACTATTAGAAAGTTACTTTTATTGTCAAATCCTAAAAATTTAAAGGTTATAAAAGGGAAAACTATAAATATAAAAATATATATGTATTGAAGGAGTTCTATTAAACTATTATGGCAAATAAGCTAAAACTATTATCATGGAACGTGGGTGGCATAACTTCCCGGCTAAACCTGAGGAAGGGATTAGAAGGCAATAGATTGGGTAGACAAGATGTGGTTCACTCATTATATGCAGATGACTTACTGCTCTTTATGAGCAATACAAGCCGTAGTATCCTCCTACTACTAGATATTATTGTAATATATTGATCTTTCTCAGGATCCAGGGTGAACCAAGGGAAATCCAAAATCCTATGGTTGAAGGAGACCCATGATAGCTGTGGTATACATCCTTTCCGAGAGGTACAGCAGATTAACTATCTAGGTATTTCCCTTGGTTGGAATCCTAACTGTTGGTATAAATTCAATTGTTGCTATCAAAGGACCACCAGCAAAATCTTAGCACACAACCAAAATGATACCCCAGACCAACGCTATATTAAATAATAAACAAAAGATCTTGTAACAATTAGTCCCCAACACAAAAAAGCAGTTTTCAGTAAAATCTCTCTTAGTGAAGCATTTAGCTTGAATGAGTCTCTCTACTTTAAGGATGTTAACTGGAAGAAAACAGGGGTAAACCATTTGTTTTTACAGCACTTTTATGTATTTTTATGTAACTCCATGCATGGATCCATGTCATTTTTAATTATTGTAATTTAATTATTATAATTATTGTCATTACTTTTTAATCATTGTGATTACTGTTTATTAAATATTTTATTCTTACATTTTAGACCTATACCTTACCCTCCGTTTGTTTGGCGCCTAGGCATATCCTTCATAGATGTTAACTGGAAGCACACTTCAAGTTTAAATGCCCACGTCTCCTCCTCCTTCTTTCTGATGGGATCTAAATCGTCAGTAGTTAAACCTCCTAGTCCGTAGAGCAGCTGAATGTTTGAAGTAAACCAGTCGTTGATCCAATAGAGTAGTGAATAATCTAAAAAAAGACAAAAAGCGCATCTACGACTCATAGGGATATTTATTTCACCAGATTAAGATGCTACAAAATGCACTCACAGGATGTGTTAAAAAAAATAATGATTCACATAAAAAGCCCCTTTCATTTATGCTGGAGTGGATATCCCTCACTTTCGGTCCGGCATGACAGGAGCTGACCCGCAGCTATACCAGCGTTTGTTAAAGGGAGAGGATAAAATGGCTACAGCAGTAGCACAGACGTAAAATTCACAATTAGAAAACACTTGTAACTATCCTCCAACCTCTACGCATTTCATCCAGTCACAGGCGGACTTTATTAAGAGGTACAATTCTGTGGATAGTTGTCTGACTTACCTGGGAGTCTGATATAGGACGTCACTTGTACCGCCCATCCTATACGTCACTGTTTACATCATCGTATTGACTACTATGGGAATTCCCCTTGGTGTATGTGATCAGTGTTTTAAACAGACCACTAATCTGAGATATATCTCTGTAATGAATACGCTCAGTTATTCACCAATCTACTGATTACTTAGTTTAAAGTGAGTTAAATGCATCAGTAGTTTATAATCAACACATAGATAGAGTATTTGTTTTTAGAGTTAAGAACATATTATACTTTACTATGGTTTTGTTGCTATATTTTGAAACATATGGGGGAGTTTTTATATCTTAATATATTTTATAATACAAGCAGGTAATATATGGATCTAATATCATCACAAACACTATTACTGGTCTTTAAGGTGTTGCAGCACCAGTAGTGATTATGAGGAATGAGGAGCTTTTGATAAGGATCCAGTGCTGCAGACATTTGTATAGGAATGCAAGTGTAACATGATGCTGGATAGAACGTAGAATAGGAATAGGATAACAAATTGTAAGGAGTCCGAACTTGAATCCAGGAAAGTAGTAGACAGGCTTGGAGGTAAATTGTCAGTAGGAAGTACTCAGGAACTAAAGCAAAATCACTACTTTAATACCAAGCAACATAGTATGTGTGGGATGTGCCTTTTATGGACAGGTGAGAATAGCTGTAGTACTCGCCTCTTAAAGACATAGAATCAGAGATGACTGATAGGGAATATTTGTTACAATCTCTTACCCTATCGTATACCTATTCATAAAGGCATTTTAAAAAGGTATATATTTATATTCTATACGAAATGTCTTAAGATCAATACTTATCCAGGCGCCCAGGTTTTCAGTGAGCAATTTAAAATGATATTGATTTATTCCTTACATGCTACACATGCAGTAAGTAAAAAATAATACAGAATTTTAAAATAAATACGAAAGAATGAAAAGCAATTACGTGTATTTAAAAATTTACGAAAACACACTCATTCTGTCTTGGAATATATTAATTTAAGACTTAACATTTATCTGGATTTGTTAGCCTTAATGGTTTATGCTCTCTAAGAAGTTGTCATAATCCAAGACAGAATGAGTTTACTTGTGTGTGTTTTTCGTAAATTTTTAAATAATTGCTTTTCCTTCTTTTGCATTAATTATGTGCCTATTTACATATTCCTGTTGCTAAGTTACCATCAAATATTAAGCAGGTCCTGGATATCTATGAAGAGCAACCTACAGAGGATCCACCTGTTGTGTCTCATGGTTTGCGGAGAAGTGCAAAAATCAAGCTTTCTTTTGGTTACTCCTTATACCTACATTGTACTGTCCAAGGAGATTATGTTCAAACCCTGTGGCTCCCTGCTTTCAGTGGAAGCTGGACCGGCTTCCGATGGTCTACTGCTAGTCTCTCCTACACACGCGCACAGAGGACGCCACATACTTTCGGACTGGTGTGGGGTGATGCCTCATATTACTAAGTTCTTGGCTATTATATAAGAGGGAATTATGAAAGCCGGACTTACAGACTTAGTATGATAAGTTAGATGTTTGTGACAAAATATCAGCCTTTATGATAGCCATGTGCTTGGATCTTTATTTGACGTCCTGTGTTCCTTCATACTCCTTTACTGTAGATAACAAAGTTTGTTATTGCTTGAAATGTGACTTATTTTTATAGTTCTGTTATACAGGATAAGACTATTTACTGTGTAAACCCTACAGTCTGGCTTTATTTACCTATAGCATCAAAAGCAGCTCTAACCTGGAAGTAGGTTTATATGTAATTGTTTCTACCTTCTATATAAGATACTATAGTTGGGGTAGAGTCTACACAACTATTACTTCCACTTTCTTACTTTGTATTAACTAACTAATCCATTAAATCATGGTTTGGAAGCTCACAAATAGAATATATGTCCATTTATGGGTTTATTAGTGGCCATAGAACTGTAGGAGTATAGGTAGAAATGTTTCATTTAATGTCTTGTTTATTCCCCACATAGAGCTGCATAGTATTATATTGCAGAGGCCCAGCATATATTTCTATTTGTGCATGTTTGATAGACACTAACATCAGTACCTGTATGTATTTACTTAAAGGGACAGTCTACACAAAAATTGTTATTGTTTAAAAAGATAGATAACGCCTTTACCACCCATTCCCCAGCTTTGTACAACCAACATTGTTATATTAATATACTTTATAACATTTAAACCTCTAAATCTCTGCCTGTTTCAAAGGCTCCATAGACAGCCTCTTTATCACATGCTTTTGTATTCGCTCTTCACAACAGGAGACTGATAGTTCATGTGGGCCATATAGAGAACACGCCCGGAAAGTTATTTAAGAGTTAGCACAACACAGTACTAAATGCAACTCAATATATTTTACATAGTCACAGTCATGTGATCAGGGGGCTGTCAGAAGAGGCTTAGATACAAGGTAATCACAGAGGTAAAAAAGTATAT
>CAJPDP010664464.1:0-15088 GCA_905336975.1 Bombina variegata variegata
TTTTAGCCATAACGCTCTGCGCGCCAAAATGGCAAAGCCTGCATTTTTCACCGCTAATTTAGTAATTTGAAAAGCAGCATCTGTGATAAAAGAATTGGCTAGCTTAAGATCTTTAATTCTATCTAAAATGTCTTCTAAAGGTGTCTCTAACTTCAGAGACTCTTCTAGGGCATCAAACCAGAAAGCCGCTGCAGTAGTTACTGGAACAATGCAGGCTGTAGGCTGTAAACGAAAACCCTGGTGAAAAAATAATTTCTTTAGAAGGCCCTCTAACTTTTTATCCATAGGATCTTTGAAAGCACAACTGTCCTCAATAGGTATAGTCGTACGCTTAGCTAGAGTAGATATTGCTCCCTCCACCTTAGGGACCATTTGCCAAGAATCCTGAATGGTGTCTGATATAGGAAACATTTTCTTAAAATTAGGAGGGGGAGAAAATGGTATACCGGGTCTATCCCATTCCTTTTTTGTAATCAACTTTTTTTTTGAGTTTTCAAACAAATATACAAGAAGAGTAACGGTACAAACTGTTAGACACATTACAGTAGCATAATCACATACATGTAGGCAGGCAGTCCTAGTGATTAATGGCATCAAGTTCCTAGCCACAAGTCATATCTTACTGATACAGTGGTTACAATCAAATGTACACAAGCAGTTAATTTGTCAACAAGTTCCTAGCAACAAGTCATATCTTACTGATACAGTGGTTACAATCAAATGTACACAAGCAGTTAATTACTCCACCTAGAGGCACATCTATTGAGGAGGATTACATACTATCAATACGCTTGACATAGGTTCAGACAATTCTATCATTGCATTTGTTTTGATGTCATTGCGTGGGTTAAAAGATGTAGAGTGTTATATTGTTATATGTCACACTGTGTCATTGTGTAGGTCTTTGTTCCCAAATGTACAGAATATCTGCAATAAAATCTTGCTTTCCCATATATGTGTAGTGTATTCTTTCCAATGATAAAATATGATCTACTTCTCTCAACCACATAGGGAAGTCAGGTGTTTGTGTGGATTTCCAGAACCGGGGTATAAGACGTTTGGCACAATTGAGTAGGCAACGGAATAATTTTTTACGGTAAAGGCAAGAGATTGGGGGGGTGTCATTTAACAAAATCATACTATGAGAGAGTGTGATGGAGAGCCCTAGTGTTGCATTAATGCATTTAGTGATATCTTCCCAATACGTTTGGAGAAGGGGGCATGACCACCAGATGTGTGAGAGGGTTCCTATGCTACCACATTTCCTCCAGCACAGAGGGGAAGAACTTGGAAAAATACTGTGAAGGCGGTGTGGAGTAAGATACCATCTAGACAGTAACTTATAATTCATTTCTGCAAACACCAAGGATATGGATGATTTTTTTGTTTCTACAAAGATATGACTCCATTGAGTGTCTGTGAGGGTGATGCCAAGTTCCCCTTCCCATTTAGACATGTACGATGGTCGTTTAGTTGGGAACGAGCCTCTAAGAAGCTTATAGATCATAGAGATGTGGGACCTGTTCAGGGCGGCGGTTGTGCACAATTTTTCAAAGGGGTACAAGGGTCTGGTCAGGTCGTCTGTGAAGGGACTATTTAGTATGGCATGTCTCAGTTGTAGGTAGGGGAACCAGAGATGGAATGGGGGACCTAAGATTTGTGAGAGTTCTAACTGTGAGCGGATTTGACCATTATTAAGTGCCAGGTGGGCTGGGACACTAGAGGGGGAGTTGTCAACTATCGGGGTTTGTAGGGCCTGTGGTTGTAGTAGAAGGGGGTTATTGAGAATAGGGGTAAGAGGGGATGGTATAGTTGAGATAGGATTGTTTAAGGCTAATGTTTTATCCCATACCTTTAGTGTTGCTGCCACGTAGTAATTAACATTAGTTTCTGGGGGTCTGTGCTTGGCTGGGATCCAGCACAGATCTCAAAGATTATAACCACCCGCCAAATAGGATTCCAACTACACCCAGGGTTTCCATGCCACTATACGCGCTAGGTGGGCTGCCCTAAAATATGCTGCAAGATTCTGTGCGCTTATACCACCATGTTCTCTATTGAGGTATAGGGTGTTTTTAGTCACTCTAGTGTGTTTTTGAGCCCAGATAAAGGAATCAAACATTTTTTGTTGTTGTATTAAATAAGCTTGGGGGATGTCCAAGGGAAGAACCTGAAACAGGTACAGAAATTTAGGGATGATGCTCATTTTTTTTTTTTAAATATATTTTTATTGAAAAAAGACACATTTGAGACAGTACAGGCAAACATAGAGAATATGACAGATTACATCGCACTACATCACACAGTTATGCTATACAAAGCATTCTTGATCAGACTTGTAAGATATCTACATAGCGATAGATTTTCACAATTTGAATTGGTGCGTATCAAGGTTACCTGTCCGTCTACCATCATGTGTCCTTCATTTTTCTATTATATATAAAACCAATAACAATAAACAAATCTAAAACCAATAACAATAAACAAAATGAACCAGTATCCCAGTTTACTTGGTCATTATAATACCACTCTATATAGGAGGGAAGGAGGGTTAAGAGGGGGAGGGGGAAGGGAGATAATTTTTTTTTTAAAAACAAAGCTTCTGTATTTATCCCGTTCGTATTCCCCAGTGTATCTGAGTATGGGGTGGAATCGTTTAGCGCCCCTCATTCTCCCCTTAATGTTGCCTCTATCATTATCTCGTGGTGAGTGAAAGGTTTAAGGACCTGTTTCTGCATCCCAGGGTGTAAGTTTTCCAGTAAGGTTTTCCATTTCTTCAGAAATGATGGGAGTCTACCTTTTATGTCCATCATAGCGCCTTGTTGTTCTATGAATATTTGTTTGTAGAGGGCTTTTGTAAAGTGTGTCAAGGTGGGGGCGTTCCTAGAACACCATAGGGTTAGTATGCATTTCCTTGCTATAAGTGTACAAAGGGTTAGTAGGGCGTGGAGTTTAGGGTTCACATTGTCCCATATGAACAAGTAAATCTTATCAATGTTGAAGGAAATATCAATTGACATGACTGATTTAAACCAGTATTGAAGGAGTCCCCACAAGCGGCGGACCATTGGGCATTCTAAAAAATAGAGGTCAAGGGAGGATTAGGGTATTTACATTTTACACATTGATTTGGGTGTTGTGGATTCCACTTACTCCATCTACTCTGAGTAATGTAATCCCTATGAAGGAGTCTAATCTGTGATTCCCTCAATGTTATATTCAGTGTGGCTGACTTAACCTTTAGAATACTATTTTTAATATCTGCAGTAGTAATGTCAGTGGTAATGTCTAGCTACAAATTCTCTAGAATATTAGTATAGACCCTATTTGATTGATGCTTAATTAATATCTTATAGTATTCCGAAATTGAAAACCTACCCAGGCTAAATGCCGTCTGTGGGATTGCAAAGGAAGATTGATTCCAAAAATCTTTATATGACTCCATTAGTGAGGTTATATAATGTCGGAGTTAAAGATAGGCATACAAATGTTTATGAGGCAGGTCAAATTTAGTTTTCAACTCTTGGTTCGTCTTTACGGTATGCAATAGAGGATCCAGAGCATCTCCCACTCTGAGCAGTCCTTTCTCCTTCCAAATCTTAAAAGGCGCATGGTCATTTCCCGCTGGAAAACCTACATTTCCTACAATAGGAATGCATTTTGGGGAAGGGTATGCTCGTCCCAGCATTCTATGAGTTTGGGCCCAAATCCGAAGGGGGTCTCTGTATAAAAAGTTATTTTTTATGTGTTGCGGGAGATCTCCCGGAGAGCAATATGGAAGGGCAGCTAAGGCTAAGGGTTTTGTAACCGAGTCCTCTAATACTTTGTCATAGAAATGCTCCGTGTCCAACTACCAATCCATGACTAATCGTAATAGCACTGCCCGATTGTAAAATCTTATATTTGGGAGCCCCAGTCCACCATCAAGGTAGGTAAGTTGGATCTTATGAACCGCCATTCTTGATTTTCGCCCTCACCAAATGAAGTGTTGAATGGCTTTCTCTATTTCTCTGAAGTCCCTCCTAGTCATCTCGAAAGGTAGCATAAGCAGCGGGTATAAGATCTTTGGTAATAGAGACATTTTGAAAAGATTAATGCGTCCAGTGAGGCCTAGGGGAAGATTTTTCCAACCCCTCAGCTGGGAGCACAGTGCATGACAATGGGTCTCAATATTTAGTTTGTATAGATTGCTGGGGTTTTTATTTAAATGTATGCCTAGGTAGGTGAGTGAGTGGGATACTTCCACAAAAGGGTAGGTCGTAGTTTCATATTTATTTTTATGTAGCCACAATATTTCCGATTTGGAATTGTTTATTTTGTAGCCTGAAAATTTGCCAAACATCTCTAGGGTGTATATGATCGTGGGAACATATCGTCTTGGGGATTCAACAAACAGCAGCATGTCGTCCGCATAAAGAGCCAACTTCTGCTCACTGTTTCCTATCTTAACCCCTGGGAAGGTCTGTCTCAGCTTCACCGCTAAGGGCTCTAAAGCCAAATCAAAGATTAAAGGGGACAACGGGCAGCCCTGCCTAGTGCCTCTCTCAAGAGCAAAATCCGGAGAAAAGCTGCCATTGACCAGAATTCAGGCAATAGGAGTTGAGTAAATTTTACATAATGCTTGAATAAAAGGTCTCTGAAAATTGAAACGTTCCAAAGCGTTGAAAAGATAGGGCCATTCTACTCGATCGAAAGCCTTTTCCGCGTCAAGAGACAGCAGAAAGGCTTCCGATTTCTTATCATTAGGTGTGACATTTCCCTCCTCCCAATAGTGGCCTATAACCTGGAGCACTCGTCTCAGGTTTGTTACAGAGGAGCATTTATATACAAAGCCTGTTTGATCAGGATGCAGAAGAGTGGGTAGTATGGATTTCAAATGATTTGCCAGTAATTTTGTAAATACCTTGTAGTCCGCATTAAGAAGTGAAATTGGACGAAATGAGTCTGGGACCGAATGATCTTTACCCGATTTGGGGATTAAAGTTATGTGTGCAGAAGAAAAGGTACTGGAAGGGACAGCATCCCCCCCAAGAAGGCCATTATAAAGATTTCTCAGGATAGGGGACACTTGGGGCATCAGCATCCGATAAAACTCAATCGGTAGGCCATCAGGGCCTGCTGCCTTGCCCAAAGCTATTGATTTTATTGTGGATTGTATCTCGTCTACTGAAATGGGTGCGTTGAGAGAATCCAACTGGTCTGTATTCAGTTTAGGGAGTGATATCGTACTCCAAAATTGCTCCACGACACCTGCCTCTGCTGCAGGTTGTTTCTTATATAAGTCCCTGAAGTATAGAGCAAAGCACTGTGCCACTTCCTCTGTCGTTTTATAAGTATTGCCTTTATATCGTAAGGCTGCAACTTCCCGTCGAGTTTCTTTCTTGTTTACCAGTGATGCTAAAAAAAGTCTGCCCGATCTATTTCCAAATCTATGAAATTTGCCCGCTACTCTCAGAAGCCCAGTTGCCGCTTTTTGCTTGAGGAAAGTATCCATTTCCTCCTTAACCATTAAAAAGGTGTCATATGCCTCTCTGGAATTATTTGAGGTGTATGTTTGATAGGATTGCTCAAGATTCTTTTGTATTTCTTTTGGAGTTTGTGTTTTAAAGCTGCCACATAAGAGATTATGTGCCCTGTGAGGACTGCTTTGGCCGTGTCCCAAAACAAGTGTGGAGTTTGTAAATGTTGATGGTTATCAGTAAGGAAATCGTTCCAGCAATGAGTTAAATATTTCTGGAAGGTTTCAGAGTGGAGCAAGTAGATGGAAATCTAAGTACATTTCTGTTGGACTGAGGTCTACCAAGTCTCAATGTCAATTCAATAGGGGCATGATCCAATAACAGGATTGTGTGTATTTTTTCCTGCCGGATACAAGGGATCAAGCAGTCCGACACCCAAAACATATCGATTCTAGAAAGTGAACCGGCAGTTTTTGAGAGGCATGTATAATCTTTGTCTGTTGGATGTCTCCTTCTCCAGATATTGCATACCTCTAGTTCCGACTGCAACCTCTGGAATATTTTACGTTCAAATTTACCTTTATATCTCTGTAGCCTAGGATTGACACTATGAGTGTGTAACCAGGATCTATCTAGTTGAACATTGGGGGCCAAATTAAAATCCCCACCTATTATAAGTGGGAATCCCACAAACGGGGCCAAAGCCTGTATCAGCTTATCCCAAAAGGATGAATCTTTGGTGTTAGGTGCATAAATATTGCAGAGTACATATATTGCATGATGTATTTTGACTTTAAGAAGGTGAGTTTCCTGCAGAAATGCAATGTCAGAGTCAAGTCTCTTTAGGTGAGTCAGAACCAAGCTTCTCTTTACTGGGGAGTTGATGGCCCCCACATTCCATGAAGTCAACTTAAGTGACATTTGTTATACCAAAAAAGGAGGGGAAGAGAGGAAGAAAAAAAAAGGCCCCCTCCCGCCCCCCGCCCCCAGGCAGGACGAGTCCTAAATACATTAGATTACACATACTAACTGTGACATCTATACACAAAGGTGTGATCAAACATATTGACTTAGACATCTCCTCTGGTATGTTATTATTTAACGTGGTATACATATTCAGTATAGTAGGTGAATATATGCGAACTAGTAACATTAAGCAACCGGATTAACATTAAAACTAGCCGTAAACTCTCCCCTTTTGTAAACCACAGAACCTATAAATGTGTGTTTTATGTGAGAATAGATTTTATTTTCCACAGGTTTAGTTAGCAAATGTTTGTATGATGAAGTCAATCCCGCGGGCCCACGAATATGAAACAAAACACAGGCCCACCAAGATCAACAAAATCTCCAAAAGGAAAATCAATGGCTTCGTAGAATAATTAACACACAGTCCCATTTCCACCTTGTTTTGACAACGCTCACCCACAGTTGAGGTGCACTTATTAGGTTTTTGCATAAGTAGGTATAACTTCTTGCATAAACCGTACATTAACACAACTAAACTAGTAACAGTAGTTAACAATATCAACATTAAAACTAACTTAAAAACCTTGATTGGAGTGTCCCTTAGTGTATCGATATTTCTTGAGGACTGCTTTCTCAAACATCGGTTATTATTTATCCAATGTCTGTTTGACAAAAATCTAAAGTGTGAAACCGACCCAGCAGACCCGCAAACTTGAAACAAACACGGGTCCACATAGGCCGACAACACAGTGAGAACTAAAACTCCTATTGTAGACTTAACATCAGTAAATGTCAATGTCATGTGAGCCGGAACACACACTGTAGGTGCTCCTACATTATCCTCTACCAGTGCCATCTGTAAATATGTAGTCAGGTTTTGCCTTTGCAGGTACAAACACACATAGGTTATACAATATTTAAGCACAGTTACTTCACTCCTCATGAACATTGAGAGTATTGGTACACCCAGAACAAAATCATTTTGATAAAGTAAAACCACCCCTGCAGACCCGTAATAATAAAACAAATACGAGTCAGCAGAGGTCAGCAGCATTAGAAAGAGAGAAAAAAGGACATTCACAAAATAATATGCATAAAGTCTATGCAGCGTCAGGGGTTGATATACCCAGGTGTGGGCCCTTTTAACCAAATCAGGGCACTGTAGCTCTTTTGTGATCCGTCTTGGGTCAGTCCGAACAGTCTCAAAGTACATTGCCATAAATATCAATTATCTAAGATATAGTTACGTGATATCCCTTGTGAGAGCTCCTCAGCCTGTCCCCTGTTGTTTCTCTCTTGCAAGGTAACTTTCCACAGCCTGGGGGGCCATGACCTGTTTGCAGACAAAGTTTTGCAGGGAATAACAATGCCACCTGCCGACCTTGCTCATATAGCCGGGAACAGATGGGGGCGAAATCTTTGCGTTGTCTAGTGACTTCTGAGGAAAAGTCTTGGAAAAGTAAAAGTTTATTGCCCTCATAGACCACTTCTTTTTTCATTCTGTAGGCCCTGAGGATACGTAATTTCTCCTGGAAGTTAAGGCATTTGAAGATAACTTGTCTTGGCTTCGTGTTGTTGGTTTCCATATCACGTTCAGGACCTACTCTGTGGGCTCTCTCCACATCTATAGGTAGGATGTCTTGAGGAATGTCCAAGAGTTTTGGGAATATCAAGGCAGTAAATGCTAGCAAAAAGTAAATGCCTTTGATCTTTTCAGGAAGGCCTACTATTCGCAAATGATTGCGTCTGCTGCAATTTTCAAGTTCTTCTACTCGTTCTTGCAGGATTTTATTATGCCGTACCAACTGTTGCAGTGAGTGACCCGTGTCTACCTGCCTATCTTCCACCTCTGAAATCCTATGTTCCGCTGTTGTTAGGCAGGTTGAATATTGTCTGACTTCGCTAGTCAGGGTGTCTAAGCCTGCTTGTAAGGTCTCCATCTTAGGTACGAAGAAGGATTTTAGGTCTTTCATAAGTTGATCTCTTTCCCCACTTGAAGTGGAGGATTCCTCAGAATGTGGTGTGATCTCAGCAGTAATTTCAAGTTGGTGTTTGTTCCTCTTTTCATTGGCTTTATTTTTACTCATGTTAATTGTTTGAGAAGATGTAACCTTCTGAAAATATTTATCCACTTTCATGGGTAAGGATCAGAGAAGGAAGTGGTATTATGACAAGTGGTGTGACACTGTATAGTATATATCCAGAGAATCTTGCGTGTTTATTTCTATATTTTCCTCTCTTTTCCTAGATTTAGTTGCCCAGACTATGCCCTTCTGTGCGTGGAGTGTGTGACTAAAATAAAAATATTTTTTGAGCAGAAATGGCACCCTGTTTCCTTATCTCACTCCCCTTTCAGGTGTATTGATTAGGCCAGCTGTATTGCGTATGGCAGGGAGGATAATGCAATGGCTGTTAACTCCACCACAATGGAGAGCTGACCCCCAGGTTGTATCCACTATTTGTATGTTGAAAGGATGTAATCCCATTGAATGTGGGGATAAACCCAGTGTGTGAGCTGCAACCTCCGTGTCAGTTATACAGAGTCATCAGTGTCACTCCAGGGACTGCGCTCAGTCAGCAAGTCTGTATAATTAGAAGCAGGTAGTACTTTAAGATGGTACTCACGATTGTGGGCCAGAGAATCGTTGCGCTACGTTTTTGCATCGGGCCGTCCAGCTCTGTCAAGATGGCGCCAATGTGATGTCGCAGTTAGTGTTTTTCGTGATCCGGAAGCTAGGGCAGATGGAAATGCCCTTCACACTAAGATAAGCGGTCGGCACGCTGCAGTCACACAACGCCTGACAAGCCTTATGTGTGGGGAGCAGATGGAGTGATATTTTTTAGCAAAGTTTGCGTTATGCAGTAGCGGAGCTCTTCACAACACCTCCGTCTGCTTGGCCCGCCCACCGGAAGTCCGGGATGATGCTAATTTTTAGTGTATTAACGAGGCCCATCCACGAGAGATGACCCTGTTTATGCCATGTCTCCAGAGATGTTTGAGTTTCTTTTTGTAATGGGATGTAGTTGAGGTCAAACAGTTCAGATTGGATGGGGGATATATCTATACCTAGATAATGAATGATATTGGTTATCTGAAAGGTAGTGTATGTTTTGATAAAACCTAGTTCCTCATCTGTTATGTGAAGGGGCAAAAGTTTAGACTTCTCCATGTTAATAGAGAAGTTCGCAACTTTCTTGTAGTTCGCTAGATCTGCCAGTAGCGCTGGTAGCGAAGTGGTAGGGGAACGAATTGTAAATATGTCGTCCGTGTAAAGTAGACACTTCTGACAGGCTGGCCCGAAGGACATGCCCTCAATTCTGACGTTATCTCTGACTCTGGTTGCAAGGACTTCTACTGTCAGGGCAAACAATAAGGGAGATAGGGGACACCCCTGTCTCGTACCATTTCTGATAGAGATTTTCTGAGACAAGATATTATTAGCGTTAATTCTAGCAGAGGCGCCATTATATAATGCTTTAATACGGGGGATCAAATTAGCTGAGAAGCCAAATTTCGACAGGGTGGCCCATAGGAAATCCCAGTCCACCCTGTCGAAGGCCTTTTCCGCATCGGTGGAGAGTAGAACTAGGGGAGAATTAGTGGAATTGGCAGTGTGTATGGTCTGTAGTATTCGTATCGTATTGTCTTTGGCCTCTCTCCCTGGGATAAAACCGACCTGGTCGGTATGAACCAAAGTGGGCAGAATGCTATTAATTCTAGTGGCTAATATCTTCGCATATAACTTAATATCAATGTTGATCAAAGATATTGGACGATAATTTGTAACTAATTCAGTATTTTTACCGGGCTTAGGGATAACCGAGATGGTAGCCTCCAGTTGAGACTGTGAGAAATGACAGTCATGATCTAGAGCGTTGTACATTGTTAATAGATGGGAGCTCAAGTGGGTCCTAAATAGGTGATAAAATTTAGGGGTGAATCCATCGGGGCCGTGGGCTTTGCCCTGAGGGAGGTTTTTAATGGCCACTAGAATTTCTTACAGTGTGAGAGGCGAGTCCAAGGACTCGTTATTCTCTGCTGTTAGGGTGGGGAGTTTAACGTAAGATAGATAATTTTTGATCATAGCTGTTTTGGTGACAGGATCATCTTGTGGTAGGTTATATAGAGATAAATAATAGGATGCAAATTGATTCACTATATCTGAGTTTTTAGCAAGCAGGATGCCAGAAGGTTCTACTATTTTGGGAATAAAGGTTTTATATCTTTTCTTTCTGAGGGACCTGGCCAATAAGCGACCGGATTTGTTGCTTTCAACGTAAAATTTCGATTTGGTAGTGATTGCCCTTAGGTGAGCATTTTTGACTAGATATTGATTGAGATCCTCTCTAGCCTGCCGCATCTGTAAAAGGAGAATTGGGGAGAGGGGGTTTTGTTTCAACGCTTTTTCGCAATTTTGAAAGTTGGTCGTTAGTGTGAGGTATTGTGCCGCCCTTTGTTTACTCTGCCTATGTGTGTAGGTCTAATATCACTCCTCTGATGTAACACTTGTAGGCCTCCCAGTTATTAATTGCTGATGTAGCCCCTGGGTCATTAAAAGCAAAAAATTCAGTGGTTTTCTCAGCTACATCAGTAGTAATAAGTGGGTCAGATAGTATGTGGTCATTAAGCCTCCAATGTTGCTGGTGCTGTGGTCTAGAAGACCAGGAAAACATAGAACATACCATGCTATGATCCGACCATGAGGTGTGATACAGTCTGGAGTCAGTTAGTGTGGTAAGAGTATTTTGATCACAGAGAAGATAGTCAATCCAGGAATAGGAGTGTTGCGGATGAGAGAAAAATGTGAAATCTTTTGTGGAGGGGTGTGTAATCCAGGTGTCGAAAAAGGGTGTTTTCTTGATGGCTTGCCAATTTGCTTTTATTTGACTATATCTCATGTATGATTTGCCAGATGAGGTGTCTAGTGCCGGATTAATAGGGAAGTTGAAATCCCCCCCCTAATATTATTGGGCCCTTGGCAACATCTACCAGGTGGTTGATAACTGTACGAAAAAAGGAAGGGGTGGGGCGATGGGTGCATATATATTGGCTAGGGTTATCGGCCTACCATAGTAAAGACTGACAAGAATCAGTAGTCTGCCCTCCTGATCCTGGTATTTATGTAGGAGAATGAAGGATGTTCCCCTTTTAAAAGAGATGCATACTCCGTTGTGTTTTGATGGACCTGAGTTAAGAAAATGTTGCTCATAGTAGTAGTGTGATAGAACTGGTTCTTTTGTTTTTTTAAAGTGTGTCTCTTATAGCATAACAATGTCTAGCTGCTTTTTGTAAAAGTCATGAAACGCTAAAGAGCGTTTTTGTGGGGATAGTAAACCTTTGACATTTTGTGAGGCTATTTTGAAGTGACTTATTGTGTCATTACGTGTCATGGGTACTTAGATTGGTGTCCAGGTGGGCTGCTATTCACCTGACGATGCTTTTTTGTTGTGTTTAAGTGTTGAAAATTTAAACCACTTCAGCAGCTATCTGGATGTGTCTAGTTTCCAAAAACTATTATCCAAAAACTATTAACTAAACTAAGAGGAGAAAAAAAAAAAGGAGTGGAAGGGTGAGTTTCAAAAGCAAAAGGGAAATTCAATGGGGAAGGGAAAGGAAGTCAGGCGGGGAGTATTCCGTCTGAGGAAAGAGGACAGGTAAGTAAGGTAAGAAATAAAACAGAGGGAGGTAGGACGGCCCCCCCCCCCCCAACAGGCCTAATGACTAATATATCGTGTAGTGCGTTCTTACAGGGGTTTCACACTTAGGGAATAAGTGTGTGTTTCTGTAGTCAGTACATACTACGTATTTGTTATCTAAAAAAGAACAAAAACAAACAAGGCATCATTAGCATTAGTAGGAGGAAGAGGCTAGCTCGAATTAACATTAGGCTCCCTTAGGGATGCCACTTGAGCATTTCAAACATCTAAAGAAACATATTACTAATTAATGCAGTACTATATACATGTCAACATCTTTTCTTTCATTCTCACTCCTCTTTTCATTTCTATTTCTAAGTGCTATTCTTCCTAGGGTAACTATCAACTATTAAGAGCTAAACAGACTAATTTAAAGTCTTTAACACATGCACACTAATAACAAATTTAGCTTGTCAAATAGGAAGAGCAGTATGTTCGAGAGTTCTTTGGCTAGTTCAGATCAGAGGTTGTTTTGAGCAAATGTCTTTTGCTGAGAAAAAAGATGACTAACAAAAAGGAAAAAATATAAAAAAATAAAAATAAAATAAAGAATTCAACAAAAAGGGAACATGACCAACAATAAGCATAGGCTGCTAAATAAGTCTGTCCCGCAGCTTCTACTCACTGGGTCTGGCAGATGTAGTCCGTCTTATTCATGTTCAGGAGGTGTCCAGATGTGAGGATGGATCAGAATTCTGTCTTTTTCTGGGGTGTTTGCCTGCTATTTCAGACCACAATTTCCTTTGTGGTTTTGCAGGGAAACGACGTTGCTTTTGGAATAGAAGAATCCGGAACATCTGGAGGTGAAAGGTTAAGTTGTCTGCAAAAATCTGAGATGTTAGCAGGGTCAAGGCATTCGTATCTCTTTCCATCCTTGATAACTTGCAGAGATGTGGGGAAACCCCATCTATAAGGGATTTTTAGTGAGCGGAGGTGTGTGGTAAAGAAGGCAAATTCTCTTCTAAGTTGCAGTGTCCGTACAGAGAGATCCTGGTATATTTGTATTTTTGCCCCCATAAAAGAAAAAGATGGCTGAGCTCTAGCCAGTTGGAAAATCTTTTCTCTGTCTCTGTAGCTCTGGAAACACACAATAATGTCTCTGGGAGGTTGATTATCTTTGGGCTTTCGGCGTAGTACTTGGGCCCTTTCTAGGGGTATCTCTTCAATCACTCGTTGGTTGGAGATAGCCAGTGACTGAAACAAGTTTTGTAGGTGTTCTGGGATATCTTCTCTGCTCACTGTCTCCGGGATCCCTCTGAAGCATAGATTGTTGCGTTGTGTCCTGTTTTCTATATCATCCAATTTGTTTTCCAGCTCCACAATCTGGGCTTGCTGCGTTGTTAAGGAGTGCAACATATCAGACAGTTCCTTAGTTAATTCCTCTCTGTCGTCTTCTAATATTCCCACTCTATGGCCTAGATCATTTATATCTTTTTTCAATTCAGCACATTCAGATTTGATACAAGATTTTACTTGATTAATAAGTGCTTCCATAGCTTTCAGGATCACTGGTTCATCAGCAGAGTGTCCAGGTGATTTAAGCGAGGTTATGTGCGCCTGAGAGGTGTCCGGGTTATCAGACATTGCTTCATCATCGCTGCCCAACTGAGACACTTTCTTTTGCTTCTCTGCATTTTTAAAAAAAGTGTTCATTGGAGTAATGATGCTGCTGGCCTTGGTGTTTTTGTCCAATTTAGAGGTTCTTCTCATCGCCATCTTATGGTCTGCGTGCTCAGACTGTGATATAGATGTGAAGTGCGTATAGTGGTTTATATCTGGTCAACACCCAGAGCCCAGTAGTATACTATATAACAAGACACCATTAAATGTATTTAGCTGACTCAGATAGAATAATATAGTTGGTGGGTTTTTAGGAGAGAAATCTTCAACTCTAGCTGGGAGAACTCATCTGCTGTATATGCTGCCCAGCATGGGTCCTGAATAATGTGCTAATGCATTATAGGCAGTAGGGCATCAAGTGCTTTAGGGCTGCAAGACATAAATAAGCTGTTGCTCTGTGCTGGTTATCACCTCATCTGCTGCAGCAGGAAGACTGAGTGAGCTGATATAGGCCTTTAAATAAATCTAGAACATTATTACAACAGGCACAGCGTGTTTTTGATTGCCTTGTGTTGGAAAAATCAGTTCCACACTGTGTATGTCTGATGATTTTATGAAGTGTTAATAACATCAACAAGGTGCTTTTATTTCTGCCCTCTTATTTTTACGTGTTCCCTGTGTTGAGAGGGCTTGGTAGCAGCACGGATTTATGTCTAAGGAGATGCAGCTATTACTGAGCTAGAGGGGTGGCATACTGTGGCTATAGGATCTGATGTTGTGTCGAGTGCTCTATAACGAGCACTTACCCCCAAAATGGCGCCTTACTCGATGAGTGCCTCAAGCACTAAGCTGGTGGACTGAGCTGGACGAATGCACGCATTCTTATGGGGCTGCAAGAGGCTACTCTCCGACAGGTCACCTTCCGGTAGCTCTCTCCCTTATGCTGGGCTCTTTTGTGACAGGTTGTAGTGTCTCGTAGTGCGCGATCACTCTAGCAGCGCCTTGATTGCGGCCTGCGCGGCGGATCGCATCTATGTCTGTGAGCGCCTACTGTCGCCCCCAACTGTGCTGCTTTGTGAACCGCCAGCTCCTCTAATGCTTCACCCGTTGTACTTGGGCACTGATACGGCACTTTTGACGAAGTGCAGCCATTAGGTACGCCCGCACGCTCCGCCTTTATCCCATTCCTTTTTAACAATTTCCGAAATTCTTTTAGGAACCGGAAAAACATCAATGTAAGTAGGCACCTCTAGATATTTGTCCATCTTACACAACTTTTCTGGAGGTATTGTGATAGGGTCACAATCATCCAGAGTCGCTAAAACCTCTCTGAGTAACAGGCGGAGGTGTTCAAGTTTAAATTTAAAGGACGTGACGTCCGCATCTGTCTGAGGTAACACATT
>CAJPDP010664646.1:0-10320 GCA_905336975.1 Bombina variegata variegata
GAGGGGGGGAGTGTCTTATTTCCCACTTGCAGTGGGCTTTCCAGCTACCTTTTCAACAGAGCTAAACTGAGAGCTTCTAAGTAAGTTTTTAAACAGTTTTATACTGGATTTTTATATCATTATCTGTGCATCTTATTCTTTATAGTAGTGTCTATTACATGCAGTTATATGAAAATGAGTGTATACTGTCCCTTTAATATTTAACACTAAAGGAGGCTCTCATACACGGCCTAGCAAGGTTACTCAAATTTAATCTATAATGCCCTAGACAGACAACAGTCAGAGGGGACAATAATACAGCCAACACGGGCTGGCAACTTAAAAACCACAAGAGGACCTCATTACATCTGTGCCTGATAACCCAAATCCTGCATGGTCCAGGGATAGTCATTAAGGATATCACTGTGATACAAAACAAGATTCAGCTCTATTATCCTTATCCTGTGGTGTTGGGACTCTAAACATAATAAAATTACTTAAGTGCCTGTCTGCAAGGGTCCAGTGAAACTTTGGTGACACACCACATATCCTAACCCATTGCGGAGTTTACACCACATGCCACTTAACATAGCACACAAGGTGGATAATACAGTAATCTTTAGCAACCAACTCTACGTATAAGTAACAAGAGACGTGCCCATTTAACTTCCCTGTCAAACCATAAGAGGGTTTAAAAGAGACTGATTGCAGACCTACAACCCTAATCCCATGAAGTGATCTGACATACTACCTATCTAATACATAAGTTCAAGTTACGTTTCTGGCACCTAGTTGTTAGTCTCTCACATTTACCTAGGGAAAACAAAACGGGTATAAATATCCATAAGGCTTGGTAGTGGTGTCTCTCCTCCTCCTTTCCCGCTCATAGGTCCAGAGCGGGTCATATCCCCTTTCCTTTTACTGTCAGTGCCCAGTAGTGGCAAAATCCCTGAGGAGAGACACATTAACACCAAAAATAGGATAAGGAGCTGATTTACACCATATGTAAGCCATTACGTCCTCCCCAATACCAGATCTACCCTGTTAATATTTTGGTTTTATATGAGAGCTAATATGGCCTAACCTCCCCAAGCCAAGGCTCCCTGAGGGGCTACCTACAAGTCTCGGACCCCAATACAATCTCACAAGGGACCATTTCATACTACCATGCCACAAAGCAATAGGAAAAAACAGTCAACTTCACTTCCAAAGAAATCTCTTGCAGATCATTTCAAGGCTGCAATTCTCACAGATAATAACTCCCACAGCCCTGGGGCGAACCTCCAACCTGAAATCCAGATTCCTAACTCATCTCAGGTGACAGCCTCTATGACAAATATGGATGGAGCGACCGCGTCAGCAATAGTTGACACTTTAACTGAGAGAATGAAAACCCTTGAAGAAACTCTCACTAAAACTATTCGAGGCTCGGTGGCTGAGCTGCGTAGAAACATTGGAGCTATTAGTGAACGTACTGAAGCTCTGGAACGAAAACAAGAAGACCTTGCGATAGAACAGGCAAACTTGCTCACTCACTCACAACATATAGTGGACCATGTGGACATTATTGAAGCGAAAGTGGCAGACCTAGAGGACCGCTCGAGGCGGAACAATCTTAGGTTCCGCGGCATATCGGAGGATGTGTCACCCAGCGAACTTGTAGATTTCATCCTTGAATACTGTAAACATCTTAAGCTATCTACAAATCAGTCTGAATCACTCATTGACAGAGCACATAGACTTCCAAGAGGTAGAAATGTTCCAGCCAATAAACCGCGAGACACAATTGTGCGGTTCCATTACTTCACATACAAAGAGCAAGTACTCAAGGCAGCATTCAACACTTCCTCTTTGCCAGAAGGGGTCAGGCACATACAGGTTTTCCAGACCTTTCCCAGTATACGATGAAGAAAAGAGCAACCTTCAGAGAAATTACAGTTGCCCTTAGGAAAAGAGGGATTAAATACCGTTGGGGCTACCCAACGAAGCTACTTATACACAAAGATGGCTCCCTGATCACTCTGGAGAACCCTTCACGAGGCAGAGATCTTCTAGATAAATGGTTCATAGGCTCTTCAGGACCTGCGGACCCTCAGCCAACCAGATCCACTGGAACTCAAGATCTTCCCACTCCAGGACATCACAGATCTGAGAGACTTAGCCCCACGGCTAGAGAATGGGACCCTCTGCCACAGAGATTACAAGCCCCGGGTGCCAAACAGCAAAACCATGACGTGGTTTCCACTCTGGATTAAGATACTGGGACCTTGACTTTGTTCTTTTTTGGGGACTCATTGTTATCACCACCGAGGACCGGAGAACATCGAATAGTAATGTATATTTTTATGCACTTCTAATGCTTTCTTAATTAAGTTATTGTTTAGGCTAATACACCAGAAGCTATAATAAGACATGCCGTAGCAACATTTACTTACATCCTGAAATTCTTAATTACACTGTTTTAGATCTTGGAGTTTAGCAAAGGCCACATATACCTCACCTATCAGTTACCCGCTTAGTTAGCCTAAGGTTACCCATATTGCCACCCCTTAAGGAAACATTGCTTGATTAGTGGGCACTATAATCAATCACCCGAGACTCCATATGGCCCATTTCTAGACTAACCTAACAGAAAAAGTGACCATACAGGCCTATAGTGGCCTTTCCCTGAGACCCCTTATATGTTATACCATAGGGACCCTGTGAGGGTATTGGAAGCTTTGCTAGTTCACCACATTTATTAAGGTCAAGCTTTAAGCCTATCTGTCTATTCATAACTAATTATTCTACTGTTTCTTATAGATGCATAATGATTCCATGTTTTACTAGTTCTTTCTATATGTTTTGAAACCAAATAGTAATGTGAATTGTTTTCTTAATTTTGGTTGTGTCTTTATCACGCTATTTACAATTGCTATAGACTGGGCCTTAACATCATGCAAGTTAGTCCAGTCATTCTAAGGTTCATTGTACTATGCCTTCTAGTTTACACCAAGGTTTAGACACAAAGCAGCCAGTAAAATATCCTAATATTAGTACAAGTGGAAAGTTAGGTATATTTATATGTACTTCCAATGCTTTCTTAATTATGTTATTGTTTAGATTACCGCATCAGAAGCTATGATGAGACAAGCCCTAGCAACATTCACCTACATCCTGAAATTCTCAATTACACTGTTTTAGATCTTAGCGTTCAGCCAAAGCCCTCATATACCTCACCTATTAGTTACCAACTTAGTTAGCCTAAGGTTACTCATATTGACACCCCTTAAGGAAACATGGCTTGATTAGTGTGCATTATAGTCAATCACCCGAGACTCCATACGGACCATTTCTGGACTAGTCTAACAGATTACTTAATCACGTAGGCCTATAGTGACCTTACCCTGAGACCCCTTTTATGCTATACCATAGGGACCCTGTGAGGTCAATGGAAGCTTTGTTAGTTCACAACAGTTATTAAGGTCAAGCTCTAAGCCTATCTGTCTATTCGTAACTAATTATTCTACTATTTCTTATTGATGCCTGATGATTCAATGCTTTACTTCTTCTTTCTATATGTTTTGAAACCAAATAGTAATGTGAACTGTTTTCTTAACCTTGGTTGTATTTTTATCACGCCATTTGCAATTGCTATAAACTGGGCCTTAACTTCACGCAAGTCAGTCCTGTAATTCTCAGGTTCACCACACTAGACCTTCTAATTTATACCAGGGTTTCGACATAAGGTAGTCAGTAGTTAACCCTAACATGAGTATAAGGTGAATGGTATCTCTTGCTTGTATTATGTGTTCTTACCAAAAATCCAAATAGTAAGGTCACTTATGCTCTCAATCTTTGAGATTTCCCTGTACTACCATTAGATGCTGTCATATGATAGGCCCAGATAACACATCAGGCACCAATATTCTGGAATTTTAAGGTTCTGACATTCCGGGTCTATACCCTGGAATTAGCTACATAAGAAATACTTCCAACCCCTCCCACCGATAGTTAAAACACGTCCCCTAATATTCTTACTGATCCTATGAGACACCATATATTCACTTTAATTTACTTTTTAACATAGGCCCCTCGGGAGACGGGATTCTATATTTTTATAAACCCTTCTCCAATTTAGATAAACCTGAAATTCCCAAAGACTAGTAAGCCTAGTCTGCCCCCCACATCCCACATCCCTTTCCCTTCTTAAACCCCCCATCTCTGTTTGCCATAAGAACTATACATCTCTACCTCCCTAAAGCCCCATCTCTATTTGCAATAAAATCTGTACACTACAACCTGAAAATTTCCTTCCCCAATTCTGTACCCCTGTGAGCTTACCTCGTAAGCAACGGAAAATATATCCTATAGAAACTTTTTTGCATCTTTCATGTATATCTAATCGCCTGTCCGGTATATTTTTTGTCCATTTGTTACAAGCTCCAAGACGGTCTTGATTTGTGACTAGGTGTTACTTATTATATCTTGCTAATAGTATAATTACAGCGGATCCCCCTACTACCTCTGCGCTCAATTTTTACTTTACTCTTTTCTCTTTCTCTTTAGACTAGATTTCTAACCTATAACTTCCTCTCCCTCATTAATCTCCTACTACCCCTCTCCCCTTACTTTTCCCTCTTCCCCCCTTTAAATTTAAATTTTTTTTTTCCTTCTTCCCTCATCCACTGACTAGAGAAATCATAATCATGGCGTACTAGTCTCCACCACTTACTTTCACTACTTTAAACACTAATGGGTTAAACTCCCCAATGAAAAGAAGCTTACTAGTGAGATACCTCTGCTCACAAAAAACTAATGTAGGATTCCTACAAGAGACCCATTGGATAAAGGGAGATGAATTGAGATTAAATACCCCACTTTTCCCGGTGGTGTATGCAGCATCCCATGTCAATAAAAGCAGAGGGGTGGCCATCTTGGTTAATCGAAATATCTCTTTCCAATGTCTACACATTGAACAAGATGTAGAAGGGAGATATTTAATACTAGTGTGCAAATTGAATAGCTCCCTTTTTACACTCGTAAACATTTATGCTCCCAACCAAGGGCAATTGAAATTCCTCAGGAAAACCCTAGACTTAATTGCCAAAATCAAACAAGGTACCCTCCTTATAGAAGGAGATTTTAATCTCATCTGGGATCCAGATCTAGATAAGAAATTCTCCAAACCAGGCTCTGGTGATGCTCACATTAACTCCTCAGCCCCGAAGTTTCAGGATCTAATGTACCAGTACCAACTCTTCGACGTTTGGCGTTCTCTCCACCCCACAGATAAAGATTATTCATATTTATCCCCGACGCACCGATCTTATTCCCGCATAGATTATTTTTTTACTGACTCGTTGACTCAAAATGGTATCCGTACTGCTAAAATTTCCTCATGCTCCTGGTCGGATCATGATGGAGTTACTATTACTATACCTGGGAATACGTTTCTGTCTTCTAGACCAAGCTGGAGACTCCCTCAGTCCCTTTGGGCAGACCCCCTATTCCTTGGATCTTTGCAAGAAACAACCATAGACTTCCTGCGAAATAACCCAGAGGGAGACACTTCCCACCAAATAAGATGGGCCGCTTTCAAAGCGTACATTCGGGGATTCTGTATTAGTAAATGGGCCAAGATTTAAAAAGACAGGGGAGCACCATTAGGCAAATTGATGTGTGACCTCAGAGAAACAGATAAGTTAAATAAATCCAACCCTTCATTAGCTCTTTCAGATAAGGTACTCCAACTTAAGATCCTTATTAAAGAAAGAGAAACTGAAATGGTACAAGAGGCCGTTCTACGATTTAAACAGCTCATGTATTCAAAAAGTAATAAAGCAGACGCGCTTCTCGCAAAAAAATTGAGGCAACGAGCAGCGGCTACGAGAATTCCATCTCTATCTTATAAGGGACAGACAGCATATACCCCAGCAGACATCGGAATGATGTACGCAAAATTTTATTCAGAGCTATACAACATTGTGGAACACGAAAGCCCAGAGATAATGTCGCTCCCGGATATTAGGCACTTTCTATCAACCCTTAATCTACCACAGCTGCCAGAGGAGTGTAGGGAAGGGCTTACACAGCCATTTTCTTTACAAGAGGTTGAGAAAGTCCTGAAACAAATCCAAAATAACAAGGCACCTGGGCCAGACGGCTTTACAGGGACATTTTATAAAAAACTGAAACCACAAATAGTCTTAGCGTTGAGGAATCTCTTTAATGAGATTCAGGAGACAGGGAAAATGCATAGGGAATTTCTGGAGGCCACCATTATTCCAATACTTAAACCAGGAAAAGACCAGACTGATTGCGGCAATTACCGCCCCATCTCTCTTATCAACTTAGACACTAAGTTATATTCTAAACTCATAGCAAATAGGATTTTTCATTTATTACCAGGGATTCTACACCACGATCAGGTGGGATTCATGATGGGAAGACAAGGCCCAGATAACACCAGACGATTGATCTCAGTATTCACGGAAGCACAACGCCTAAATATCCCAATGGTGGCCCTGTCGCTAGATGCCGAAAAGGCCTTCGACAGGGTCAGATGGGAGTACATATGGGAAGTCCTTTGATCCTTTGGGTTCCCTGACCCCCTTCATCGTGGCAATACGAACTCTATATTAAATACCACATGCAAGAGTCAAGGGCAGGGGACTTTGTTCCCCGGAATTCCCGATTTCCAACGGGACTAGGCAAGGTTGCCCACTGTCCCCGCTTATTTTTGCACTCACGATGGAACCCTTCGCACAGATAGACAATTCAATTTAATTGTTGGGGTGCCTCTGTTGAGCCCCCTAGAAAAAAATAGTTCTTTTTGCAGATGATGTGACCTTGTTATTGTCGGAACCAATGACCTCAATCCCAGCAGTTTTTGATGTGATTCGCTACTTTGGGGCTGTAAGTTATTACAAAATTAACTACAAAAACACAGAGGGGTATCCCATTCAGATTGACTACCCACTCTAACACGACTCAAATCTACCTTTCCGTTTCAATGGTCAACTCAACACTTGAAACATTTAGGTATATACCTTAGCTCTAAACCGGATAAGATAATTAGGGATAATTACGACCATCTTATTGCCAACCTTAAACAACTACTAGTGAAATGGGATTTTAAAGAACTTTCCTGGCTAGGAAGAGTTGCCTCGGTCAAAATGTCATTGCTCCCGAAGGTGCTATATTTATTTCGCTGTATCTCACTTAATGTTCCACACTCTACCCTGTTCATTATACATAAATTGTTCCTAGATTACATATGGCAAAATAAAGCACATAGAATAGCACATAATACGTTACAACGACCTTACCCCCGGGGAGGCATAGCGGCTCCCAATATCCTCATCTATTATGAAGCAGCACGCCTATCACATGTCACTGAATGGGGATTAACAGGTGATAAACCAGGTTGGTAACATTTAGAGGCGTCTGGACTACCGGGAGAATTAGAATTCCCAGGCCTAATTTGGGTCCCAAACATAGGAAAACTATTCCACTCACTCCATAATACAACACAATCTATCGATTTGGAAATCTTTGAGAAATAGAGTAATTATCGCCCCCCACCCATCGCCGGTACACCACATAATGGGTCTTTTCTGGGACTTCCCAAATATCCATTCGGATGAATGGAGGTTGAAGGGATTCTTGACTCTTGACCATTGAAGACTTCTTTGACCAAAACCGGTCACTTGATCTGTTCCTAGTACCCACTAAATTTGACCCAGCTCCACCGTGGTTCCCGTTTGAGTCCCTCAGGGTCAATAGTTTTTTGAGGACATGGGGGTTCTTTGCAGGCCCCCTTAGGAAGCCCACACCATGGGAGAAAAGATGGAAAAGTGAATCTAAATACCCCAAACCTCTTACAGTAAATTATAACCTCCTTCTATCAGAAGCTACTCCGGGGATACCGTGGCAATATAAAGCGTGGAACAGAGAGATTGACACCAATTTCTCAGACCAAGACTGGGAGAATACTATTATACTAACCAAAAAGACTATACACTGCGTCAACATGTTAGAAGTGTATATCAAACTGCTCTTGAAGTGGCATAGGACTCCTGCGAGACTAGCTAAAATGTACCCCACGACCACTCCGCTGTGCTGGCGAGCATGTGGTATGGTTGGCTCTGATCTGCATGTTTGGTGGGACTGCCGGCCGAAAATAGTCCCATTGTGGAGAGAGATCCGGAGATTGTGTGAATCGTTGAATCTTATCCCTGAGATCACATCTGCCAGCGCTCTACTGCATATCATAGAAAGTGATATGCCTCAGACGTAGAAGAGACTGCTGATATATATTTTTACTGCATTCGAGTTGTGCATCGCCAGAGCCTGGAAATCTTCTGAACCTCCTAGTATAGCCGAAATATACGCAGTAATAGACTATATGTCCATTATAGAGAGATTTTTCTTCAATTCAATTGATCAGATGGACACCTACTGGTTGATATGGGATACCTGGTTACATAAATAATGAAATTCCCTTCACTCATCTAATCCCCCCCCTTTTTTTTTTCTTCTTCTCTCCCTCGCTCTTCCTCTCTTCCCTATTCCCTTTTCTAATCTCTTCCTTTCAATCCTGCCTAGACCTTTCAGAATCTCTACTGCGTCTATAGGAAGATCTGAAACTCTATCTACTCCCACCTCCTAGTTTCACAAAATCAGACCAGATGCTATAGCTAATTTTCTCTTATTCTGAGGGACGTATTTTCAAAATTATGTGGATCATATGATGTACCTTAAGGAAATGTTATATATGTTTGACACTTGTTATCGGTACCTTGACCGTCATTATGTGATTTCATGTACGAACAGATGTTATTTTTACCTGTATTTTGACTGATACCCTGGACAATTTTATATACATTGGTTTATTGTATGACAATGTTAAAATTTTCAATAAAAAATATTAAAAAAAAAGTGTATTTAATTATGCACTGTGCAGCAGCATCTTAAACACAACACTTGCTCAGAGAGCTCAAGGTGCTTATACGATCTGGTAATTTGTTAATTGCTGACATGATACAAGCCCCACTGGCGCTCTGAGTAACTGCTGTATTTAAAAAGCTGGTGCACTGAGACCTATGCTTCCCATGCACGTGCAGAGAAAAATGTTAACACTTACATAGTAATAACTTTCACTAGAAGCATTTTTACCAATACATGTATATTGCATATATGTTTCTACTCAAAGATGTAATTCATCAATGTGCATTTAAATTTTGACCAGAATGTATATATGTAGAAATATTTATTTATGAATAAATAGAACATATTCTATTATGTGCACGATATTCTAACTTCAGATCCTTGCGCTTGTCGGGTTACCGCTAAAGTGAAAACAGTTTACTTTCAACTCATAATGCAAGCGCAACCAGATGAGTGCAAACATCTTACTCCTAGCACAATTAATGTTCAAGCGGGAGCGTTATTTTGTGCTCCACTCATAAACTGGCCCTAAATATTTTATTTTCCATCCACCAAAAAATGAATGCTGGGGGCTTGGGTTCTACCCCCAATCAAGTGCCGCACTCTAAGAAATAAAGGATTTTGTGCAGATATTAGTTGAGCAGCAGTTTCCTTAAGAGCAGCTGTTTAGCAACTTAGTTTAGCACTATAACTTTGTTTTGCTGTCTTTATCTTATTGTTGAACTATGAATAAACTCTAATAAATAAAATAAAAATATAAATAAAATATAGCGCCGATTTGCTATTGGCTACAAGCCTGCGTAAAATATTTTCTTTATTGGTTCACCAGGAACCCTTTACTGCCACAGTCACCATTCAAATTGGAGTCTACAGAGCTTTATTAAACAAGTTAGTACAAACCAGATTGTGAAATGAATATGAATCTTTGTCATTTTGATGGGGAAAAAAACTGTACAGCTGCATGAACTGTTATTAGCAAAAAGTCATTTGTT
Organism: Bombina variegata variegata; assembly: GCA_905336975.1. Classification (NCBI taxonomy): domain Eukaryota; kingdom Metazoa; phylum Chordata; class Amphibia; order Anura; family Bombinatoridae; genus Bombina; species Bombina variegata. Next base: position 9,903 of record CAJPDP010664646.1, read on the forward strand.
TTACTGTGTTATGATTTGGCAGGAAGGTGGTTGATTAGATGTTTCAGGTATGTCATTTTGAAGTTAGTTCACACAGATTCTTACTATATAAAAAGAAAAAAGAAAAAAAATATCTTCATGATTCAAATAGAACAAACAATTTTAAACAACTTTCCAATTTACTTCTATAATCTAATTGAGTAAAGGTGGAGTTTAGCGTCCCAAATTCCAGCGCACGGTTGGAAGGTACCCCATCCCGCTGTGTGTGGGGGGGACCATGGATAGGTTCCCAGCGGCAGTTGAGGCGCTTAGGAACGATATTAGAACAGAGTGTTGCGGCGCCCGGAAACTATATTGGAAAAGAGCGATCAACTCCACATTTACCTAAAAACATGTTATATTTTTACAGTGGAAATTACTTCAGAAACGTACACTTTAC
>CAJPDP010664961.1:0-10685 GCA_905336975.1 Bombina variegata variegata
TTAATGTATTAGGTGTTACTTATGACAATTTTGAGAGGGGCCTGGAACCTAACTCCCTCACTTCCCATTGACTTACATTATAAACTGGGTTTCAATTTACAACGGTTTCGATTTACAACCATTCCTTCTGGAACCTAACCCGGCGTAAACTGAGGGCTACCTGTATATGTATCCTGAATTTCCTGTGATGCCAGTCTTCTACTGCATCCCCAAAATACATAAAAACTTGACTATCTCCCCGGGATGACCCATCATAGCTGGGATTGGTAGCCTTACTGAGAACTTAGGCAACTACATTGACTCCTTCCTTAGACCATTTCTCAATACCATGCCTTCCTTTGTACTTGGCACTGCCGATTTCCTGCAAAAAATATATTGCTTAATTATTCCACAAGGGAGCTCTCCTTGTATCTCTCGATGTGGAGGGGCTCAATTTGTCTATTCCGCATGAAATCGGCTTAAAAGCTTGTGAACATTTCCTTATGACTAGAGGAAACACTTTTCAAAAACATACTAATTTTGTCATCAAACTGTTGACCTTTGTTTTAATGAACAACATATTCATGTTTGATGGCAAGATATATAAACAGTTGAGAGGGATGGCTATGGGTGCTACTTGTGCTCCAACATATGCCTGCCTCCACCTGGGTTCATGGGAAATAAACCAAAATCACCTGTTCAAGAAAAACATCCACATATGGCTTTAATATGTGGATGATATATTTCTAATATTGGAAGGGTCAGTAGAAAGCCTTAAGGAATTTGTTGTCACCTTAAATACAAACACTAAGAACATTACTCTCACCTTACAATATAGTGAGCAAGAACTTGCATTTCTGGATATAAAGGTGAGGGTAGAAAGAGGCATGATAGTGTCAGAAAACTACCGAAAACAGACTGCAACTTACAGCCTTCTCCTATCCTCGAGCCACCATCCCTTCCATTTAAAGAAAGGGATTCCTAGAGGACAGTTTCTGAGATTGCGCAGTATCCCAAACATGCAGTTGAAATGGAAAAACGCTTTATGGAAAGAGGCTATTCAAAAGAGTTGTTAGAGATGCAAAAAATGAAGCAGGACGCACGAATAGAGAGAACCTGCTTTTTACAAAAGTAAAAGACTAATCATTGACTTTAATTGCCACTGGAATGGCTTAAAATATGTACTTGCTAAAAATTGGAGTGTACTATTGAGTGATGACAGTGTGACCCGGGAAGTGGGGGAATACCCTAGCATAACTGCAAGGAGAGCCCGCAACTTGCGGGACAAATTAGTTAGAAGTCCGTTTGTGTCTAAACCAAATGAGAAAAATTGGCTTACAAGCCATAGAGTTGTTGGCAACCATCCATGTGGAAAATGTGTTGCCTGCAAATACATGGTTAAAATGAAAGAGTTCAAAACTGACAATGGTAAAGTTTACAAATTGAAACATTTTGTTAATTGTAACACTGAAGGTGTTATATACCTGCTCTCATGCGCATGTCCCTGCTTCTATGTAGGAAAAACTAAAAGAGCGATAAAGGATAGAATTACCGAACATTGCAATGACTTTAAAAGTCAAAATCAAAAGAGTAATCTGGCAAAACATTTTGAAAACTTCCATGCCTGTAATCCTGACTCTCTCCAATTCATAGGCATAGACAGAGGTATAACAAATGGTAGAGGGGGAGACAATGACAAGACCCTATTAAGAAAGGAATGTAGATGGATATCCATTTTGGGTACCCAACTTCCTAATGGCTTGAATGATAAGCTAGATATGGCATGCTTCCTATAAAAAAATTGTTCCATTTCTGATTTAACTAAGAACTTTATGCTAACTTTAGCAGTTCTTTTATCTTGTTAATTAACCTCTTAAGGACATATGACGGAATTTTTCCGTCATAAAACAATTGAGCAAACTGAAAGCTGTGTCCAGGGTTAATGTGTTAGTATTTTTATAATATACGTATATTCGTTGTTTGTAAATAGCAACACTCCTATAAACATTGGGTACCCTAGCAATTATGATTAAGTTCAAAATGCCTATTGAAAAGTTACTAGAATGGATAGCATTTTCTTTCACCTGTCAGTAGGGGCGCAAGAAATGTATCAGCATAAAAAGGACGCTCTCGATCTCATCCATGCGCCCTGAAGAAGCCTCGTCTCACTACCAGATGAGGGGGTGAAACACGCGTTGGCATTGGCTGACTGGATCACGTGGTGTGAGCACTTGACTTCAGTGTATCCTCCTGAGCACATGCTTGAATACGGAGTGGCTTTCTAGAGCATGGATGTTGAGAAGCAAAGTTTTATTCTGAAGAAACAAAAGTTTCCAGATAGCTGAGTAATCTGCAGTAAGATGTAGTATACATCTTGTTTAAAGAGCACCTGGCCGTGTATTGCACAAAGCTGCGCTATTACTTCTGTTGAAATACTGTGACTATCAGAGATGTTGATTCATGCTAATACATGGAACTTACATTTTGACACAAAGTCAATATGGATTAACCCTATGTGCTTTTACGGCTGCTCTATGGCTACATACCTTGCATAAAACGCTTCCTTGCCTTATTCACGTTATTGGACTATCTATACTAATTACGATACTTCCATGCTTGCTAGAGTTTGTCAACCGCTTCATGCATATACTGCTTTTCCTTGCATATGTTTTATTGTTGAATAGGGCAGGGTGGGTATACTGACCACTTAGATCCCATTTACCTTACCTGCCCAGGTTTTACCTCCGTATATTTAGATGGGGGTTCTGTGTGCAGCAGGGTGTAGTTGGTCAGCTAACCACCCTATCATTACTCTATAGCTTCCTTCATGCATTTGTTAACCTATGCTTGATATAGCTTATTAACCACTTGCTGCCTGTATCTGCTTACTTTGCATTTATAATACAGCTGTGTAGGATGTGTTTATGAAAACTTGGAACCCATTTTGTTCACCTGCCCAGGCTATACCTTCTTAACTTTCATATGCGGGTTCTGTGTGAAGCAGGGTGTAGTTGGTCAGATCCCCTTCCTATGTAACTTCATTGCCTCCTTGCATGCATATGTGTACACTGGTGCCTTGTGCTCACCCTGACCGGTCAGGTTTTCTATGTAGATAGTTTTTTGCATATATGTGTAACTTGGTTACGAAAACCTTTTTGCCAATACTCTAAGAGATGTAACTTTTTTACCTTTTGTGAGAAATGTGGTGCATCCTCAGATTGAAGTGTCTTTGTATACTAATAAATTGATATATTTTTGTATACTTTAATTTTGGAGCTGTTTTTCTTTCAAAAGAGTGCTGAATTCCCTGTCTTTTTTTAAACAAAATACATTTTGTTTCTTTCTTTCTATAAGTTTTTCTTATGTACAATTATAAGGGTCTGCACCATGAGCCTAACAGGCATTATATCAAGGGCCAATGTCTAATACACATTATCCCCTCTTTCATAGCTTATAAACTAGCACTTACTTCCCACTCTGCTTATTGCTTGATAAAAAAATATTACTATTGGTGCCAAATCTATCCCTGGACTTTCCGACTCAGCAGCAGATTGGAGATCTTGTTTCCCAAAAGATTCCAGTGATTGGTTATTCAACCACAAAGCTTTTCTTAAACTTCAGAGTCTGAGAGATCCTTTTTACTATAGGCCTCTTTGCTTCATGTTAGAATTTCCAATTACATTCTTAGTGGTATATTTAACATAGTGTGAGCAGACATGATACAATGAAGCATATCATGGCCGCTGCACATCGATAAATGCCGACAGCATACGCTGTGAACTGCTGGTGCAATGCCACTAGCAGGGGGTGTCAATCAACCCGATCGAATACGATATTGATTTCTGTCCATGGCCTCAGAGCAGATGGACAAGTTATGGAGCAGCGGTCTAAAGGCTCGCTGGAAACAAGGGGCATCAAGCTCCATACGGAGCTTGATACATCTGCCCCTTATTTCAGTTGGCATCTGGACCCCGAAGTACCATAATTTATGTGTTTCATCAACAATGGATGCCTTCTCTCTGTTTTCAATGATTTTGTGCATAATTTGGATAGTTTGACTGGATATTCTGTATCTAACCCTAATTACTCCACTGAGTACTTCACATCCTTGGTACTCAGCCCACCTTAAGCTCTTAACAAATTTTCCAATTCTTCTTCCTTCTTTCCATCTTCTTCTAAACAGGTTGACAGGAACCCTCCCCTCAGGAGCTAATGATGTATCAGAGTCTCTCACTGTAGTTGCTTGGTCGATTTCAGGGATTCCTGGTCTTGAGAGGGACTTTTGTTTCAAGCTAAATCCCTCATTCAGGAATCTTGGGTTCCAGGAACCACAAAATGCTATCTCTCAGCTTGGTCGAATGGATTTGCTGTGCTCTGGGAAAGGTTTGGATACCTTTTCTTGTTTTGTAATCAAATTATTAACTACATTGCTTCTCTTTTTGACTCTGGTCTTACTTACTGATCTATTAATGTTTCACATTTTGGCTATTTTGACAGGTCATCTTCCTATCAATGATATTCAAATTGGTAAACATCCTCAAATTTGCAGAATTACGAAAGCTATCCATTTAAAACATTCTCCTCTTCCAATATATATATTTTTATTAATTGAGGTTTAGTTCACAGCACACAAATAACACAAACAATGCCTGTCAATAGAATCCATACACAAGAATTATTTCAGGTTATACCTCAACAAGAAGGTAAACCAAACTATACCTTACATAGTTACATGGCATTGTTTGAAAGAAATCAGTAAATATCATGCTTGCTGGTATAATTGTATGTCTTCTAAATGGTGTCTGAGGCCATTTTTGGACCTCACTGTACTTCAGAGGGTATGAAGCTACAGAAGACAGCCATGAACAATAGGGGGACCACTTTTGGATCCCGACTGATAAACCTCTATTTTAAATTTTATAGGATAAGTTTAGCAGGATTTGGTCTTCACATGGTATGGCCTCTAGAAGAGAAACAAACTATAGCGTAAATTTAGAGCATTTCGGGGCCCTTATAAGCGCATGTTACAGCTTGTGATAAGTTAGATAGGAAATAATGTGAACAGAAATATAAAACAAGTTGCTGATAAGAATGTGCACCCTTGAAGACTAGTACAAACCTTCACATGTTTAAAGTCCAGAATATTTTTTTTTATGGAACTATTGACAACAACACAGTAACTGTGAGGCTGTAGGAGAGTATGGATAATGTCTGAGGTAATGGTAGGAGTAAGAGCAGAGGGATCACAAGGGCTATTATATGAAGGAACATATCCCTGGAGGGGGCAACAAGAAGGGGTCAGGGATCCACTTTTCATAAGCAGAGTGATAAAGAATGAAAGCAGTTCTGCTCTGGTTTTTACTATGCCCTTTGCTTTAGTTGCTAGGGAAGGTTGTACACCAAATGCATATTGAAATCAACCAGAAGTGCTAAATTTGTAGATTGTGGGTAGTATACCCAAACATAGATGTATATGGTGATTCTCTCTGTAAGGACTGAGCTAGCTACATACATATCATCTCCTTTAGTGCAATGTGGGCACCCTGCCTCAGCCGCTGGCAGCACGCCATTCTGTTCAATAAAATAAGTGAAAGGAGAGAGGGTAACCAATGAACAACAAACATTCTCTCAACCCAAATACATGAATTTGCATCGGCATTGTAGTGTATTTTATCTAATAGAGCTACTGTAGGGGGTTTGAATAATGAGCGTAGCTACTACATTTAAAATTTACACTGAATATAGGCATATACAGATATCACAAACAACTAACAAATAGAAAATTTGAATTGCCATAAAAATGTTATGCTAAGTAATCTACCACAAGCATCAACTCTTATCTGTCATAGGTGTATACTGCCATATGATGAGAGTGACCAAGATAGTTAATAGTAATTATGTTGAGGGGACATTAAGTTGTCAATGGGGTTAATATCGTTCAATATTGATTTCAGGTCAGTCCGTTTTCCTTGAGCACCTCACCCAATGCCAGATCGTTTGCGGAGGTTTCCATCTGATGGACTTATCTCTTGCTCTGTAGCCGCTTGGTTAGTATGCGGCCATACTTCACAATTTTGTGCTACCAAGACCCCATAGTCGCCCTGCCTCAGATCTAAGGTAAATAGTGGGCTCTTCTTCGTGTCACTTGTATGATCAATCTGACTATGGGAGCGTGACTCGGCTTCCACTTCCACCGAGCATGTAGATATAGACGTGGGCCAGTCACCAGTTCCACTTATGAAGGATTCTGGTCATGTAGTCTGCAGAGTTCTTAAGCAATCAATATCACCCTGCTGTGGAACGGAATCAGAGACTGTAATATCGGCAAGTGGCTCACTCTGCTTCTTCTGGGAATCCCGGTTAGCTTATTGCGTGTTGCAAATGTAAACGGTCTCCTCTATCGGGAAAAGTGAGGTTTCTGCCTCCATCTGAACAGTGGTCTTAGATTGCTCAGATAGTGCCCTCTTAGCGCAAGTTAGGGTACTCCACACTACGGAGTCCTCCTGTCTGGGTTCCAGGATGGGTAGCGGGTCTTTTGCGGAGGCACTGGCATAGCCTATTCGATTGTAGGAGTAGGAGGCCTTAATAATGTGCGGACCAGTCATGAGCCCAACCTCATGATCCCGTATTGGCAGATCTAGGGTTTCAAGTTGATCGCCCTCCATGACTTCCCTGAATAAAAGTAGTTTGCAGAGCTCCTTCTCCAGGCTTTGGAAATGGTCTAGTATCGCCTGGGTTATAGTGTACTCCCACCTGTCTAGAACCTCCATTGCCCCAGTGCAGATGCGTTATGTTACTTTAGGGACAAATTTCCTGCATGCAGCTGCTACTGATAGGAGATGATTCCTGCATTAGTAGAAGAAAGGTTTTTACAGTGTCTTACGGTGTATCACTGTATCATAATGACAAGGACACATTAGGTCCCTGCCGAAGGGTTGAATTATAGGCTGCATCCCGTGTAGTTTTCCGGTAGACCAGATGAAGCTCCCGATCTGAAAAATAAAGATATCCCTCGATAAGGCACTCTCTGCTGTGCACTTTGAAGGTGTGAGTAATGCTTTAAAGTTAGTTTAGTGAGCATATTAATTCTATAAAATAGAGCAGCAAACAATCTAGCGACCAGTTATGGCCGCCGCCCGGAAGTTCCCCATATTAACTACTTTTTGCTCTTTTTAAAGTTGTTTTGTATCACTCATAGAATGAAATGTAATACTACTTCAATTTTTTACCCTTATTTCTTATCTGAACCCATTCTTTGTGTTTGTAATTGGAACAGGAATATTAACTTTAAACTGATTTTCTCAGAAATTCTAATTCTTCACAATTACTCATTTCTCATGTTTCTTCTCACACTCCTATAACTTCAACATTCAAATGGGTAATGAAAGATGCAAGTATAGATAATTTCTTCTCTGCTAATTCAGTTGGAGGATCTGCAGCTTCAAAAGCCTTAATTAAAAGCCTTTACAAGATATTTAAAATTCCCCAGATTGGTCTTCTAATTCTACTTTCAAACATTTTTACTTTAAACCCATTTCTCACCTGCTTCTTCTTTATTATATAAAAAAGTATTTTGCTTTAAACTTACAGTTCAAAGGCCGCACGTTGTAATGTTTCGCAATATAGCAATAGCGGTTTCAGCTTTTAAAACTATCCTTATTACCACTCTAAACGAATATACTAATTATAAAAGTTTAAAAAGAAAAACCCATATTAGCACATTTACCTACTACCAATATGTAATTCCATACAGCCATATACTGAATATAAAGTCGTACAAAAAATGTAATTTATTAGAATAATTCCACTGTCATCCATAAATACACCACACTATTACAAAGTATAAAAATAGCAACAGTTATATAGCATGTAATATGTAAGTAGCACGAGCTGTAAATAGGATGGTTCAGCTACTATGTGAAGCCAGCAGCCACTAGTAGCAGCAAGAAAAGAGTTAATGCGTAAGTGAAAACAAAGAAGCTGTATGCAGAGTAAAAAGCTGTTGATAATTAGTAGAGCTCAATGCTAATGCAATCCCAGTTCAGAGAAAAATATGTTAGAAGGAATTAATTTGGTTCTGTGTAAGTAATATCGCAGCTACTGCAAGAACATGTCAGCACTTAAAGGGTAAATCCTTAAACTCAGGCTTGACACCAATACCACTTTATAGAGACATCTGCTGGAAAAAGTGAATCTCCTGGTGCAACTGTTTAGGCATAATGGTGAAGGGAACACACTGATATTCAGCTAGGCTTCAGAGCAGTTAAAGCTGGAATTAGGTGGGAAGATGTGGCACTAATCTCTTCAACATCGCTTAGATAGAGAAGTGACATCCAGCACTCTACTCCCAATAAGGAAAAGACTCCAAGAGCTACTTCCAAGCTCATAGATAATGTCAGAAAGAAGGCAACTTCTCTTTATTGCCTGACAGGAACAGACATAAACACGACGTTTCAGGGCGATGCCCCTTAATCATGTATAAAATTACAAGCACAATGCACCTGGTTAAATAGGCATTTACCTGGGAATTTAACCGTTACTTTCTAAACAGCAACTTGCTGAGAAAATCTTTAGCGCCATCTTGAGGCCATATGCTCAATTGTGCTGAATTAAAAAAACAGCTAAGAAGCCTCTAAGGAAAAAGAAATATATACAATATTACCATTATTATATACATAACATTCTAAATATACACAAACCAGCAATACATCTGATAGTAGATCAATATTAATACAAAAGTTACTAATTACATGAGTTTGGTGTATAGATAAATTTGGTATTTAGCAATTTCAAGTAATTTATTTGGTAATTTGTTAAGGAACACATTATGATCAAAAGTGGTCACTAAGCATCAGGGTTCAAAACAAAAACAAAGATCATTGTAGGGATTGAAAATCGCCACATTAGAGAAGACAGAGTTAGTACCTGCCACAATCGGACGGCCAGGTGTAGCAGTCATGGACTTGTGGATCTTGGGCAAAACATAAAGGACCGAAGTAATCGGATCCTTGACCTGTAGGAATTGTGCAGTTTGAGAATGAATAATTTTACGTTTTAATGCAAATTTAACAACAACTTGTATTTCATTATTTATTTTAAATACCGGATTCACTGATATGGTACTATAGACAGTGTGAATACTGAGCTGCTGATAAATTTCTTTTTTTGTAATCATACTTATTAAGAACCACTGTGGCTCTGCCCTTATCAGCTGGCTTTAAAATGAGATCACTATTATTCTTAAGATTATTTAGAGCTAATCTCTCAGATGATGTGAAATTAACAGCTTTCTGTTTGCCCATACATTTCTTATGTGTCACATTAGCTTGTAACTTTTCTAAGTTATACAATACCAATTTCTCAAATGTTTCTACACTATGGTGTGTGTTTTGTGGGAAAATAAATTTATCTACCAGAAATTGTGGTTTATCCTCAGAAATTAATACTTTACAATGTGATTTGTCCATAAATAAGTCTCTTAATATCAAAGATCTGGGTTTACGCAATAAAAGCTAATTTTTCCCACAAAACACACACCACAGTGTAGAAACATTTGAGAAATTGGTATTGTGTGACTTAGAAAAGTTACAAGCTAATTTTTTTTTTTAGTATTTTTATTGAAGATTAAGAAATGAACATACATTAATTCCATTATGAAATAGCAGAGATAAACATCAGTATATTCCATAGCAATGGAATGTCATATAAGCAGATAAGTACATAAAAGTAAAATAAGGTGGAGTACAATAGCATAGTCCGTTATCTAAATAAAACCTGTAGAGCAAAAATAAAACAAGATCAAATGCTAAATACTATTGGCATATATTAATTCCATCTATAGCGCAAACATCCAGTATATATAGCAAATAAAGATATCGTGTTAATATGACACTTAGAATTATTAACATTCATAGCTCTCTTTACCAAACTGTAAGTCTTCTAATTCTCGTTCCATTTAGTGATATATAAATAATAAACAGAGATAGAAAACAAAGGTAACCCCTACTAGTGAATATTAATACCTATGAACATAAAATCCTCTCAAGGAAACTAACTGCCTCTCTTGGACCTATACTAATAGCGTAGATTATTAGAGAGGCATAACAGGGGTCACATATGAACATTGAAAATACAGGGCCACTCTTGGGCCCTTAATGAATACATACATATTGAATGGAACCACAAGTCTCTGAGAACCACGTGGAGCTACTTATAACAGTATATACGGTACACTGAGGGAGTCTATAAATAATAGCTTAACATATAGCGTGCCTAGAGATGATCATGATAAGTAATGATTTAAGGGGTCGTATTTTAAACTGGGGTTAAACATAACAGGGCTAAGATCAATTTATAGGCACAGGTCATGTGAAAGGGGCTACACCAGAGTAGTAGGAATGCTCCGTGGGCTTTGTATGTATCTAGTAAAGTCTATTATGATATAATGTTAAAGTACAACAGCTAAAGGAGTAGAAGTAACTTATCAAAAGTGTCTCATGTCTCAGACAGAGAATAAAATAGTTTATATGAGCACTGTATAACAATTTTAACAGCAGTTATATATGTCATATATGGACATTTCCTAGGGTTGGACTGTAGGGTTATAAATAAACCGTATTAGTGTGGACCCCAGTCAAGCCATGCAGTATGTTGAAAATTATGGTTTTCCTAAGACATTCTCAGAACTAACATTATATGAAGCTAAT
>CAJPDP010665032.1:0-11174 GCA_905336975.1 Bombina variegata variegata
AAAATATAGACAAAGGCAAGTTAAATCATAGTGAAAACATTTCAGTTTAATTTGGAATTGATACAGAAACAAATATAAAAATTAGTAGCGCTAAATAACATACAGCGTTTTCCTTGGAAGTGGATAGAAACTTTCCAGAGCCGAAGTATCGGCTGAATCAAGCCAAAGGGTTGCAGCTGTACACAGATCCGTGGGCTCCTCCTCCACAGACAGACTGATAACTGCAAAATAAAAAGGGAGACAGCGCAGTGCTCGATTCAAGGTAGTATTTATTGGATAAAATACACAGCACCGGGCGGAGCCTGGCCGTGCAGGCAAATGGTCGGGTAACAAGTCAGCTCAGGACATCAAAAGGACTGCATTCAGATTAAGGGTGACAGTGGACCTCTAGACCAACTTACCACACATGTAAACATACTGGCAGCAAGTTGCGATCCGGATGATCGTTTTGTCACCTCTGTGCACTCCATCCTGATCAACTGCGTTACACATAGAAGCCTCCACCGCAATCTTGACTCCCAGCCGTGGCCTGATAAGTAGGACACTCTGGCAGAGCTCTTTACATGGAACGGTGAAGAAAAGAATCGGAATCCCACACCACTTGTCATTAGCACTTGATTCCAGAAACCTGACACCGGATTGCAACTCCTACTGAATCCAGTAAGGTAAACTACTCTCCCATGCAGCAAGCATTGATGGCCCAGGACATGAGCCTATAGCAACATGGCAATGCCATTCGCACAGGGAAGCATATAAAATAATAACATACCTAATGAGAGACAGGTCTTACATAAAAAAATAACCGCATAAGGAATAAAAGTATAAAAGACTTGCATCTGAAACACATGGAAAGTGCAACAGCCTTATGAAAGTAAAAAAAAAAGAGGAGAGAAAAAAAAAGAAATGTAATGGAAAGGGAGCTTTGATGTGAAAATTCATATTGTGTTGCCCTATTAGCAATCTGCCCTCATTACTATATATACCAGTGTACAGTAAAATCTTGTATAGGCTAACATCTGTATAAACTGTACATGTGATTTGTTATGCTTGGGGTCCAGAGTTTTGAGCCTGCAAACATCTACATCAAGCTATCTAACCTACAAGAGAGAGACCCAGGAAGCTTCATCATTTTCAATACAGAAATACCTACATCACCTTGTTGAAATTGCTTCCAAAAGACACCTCAAAGGGCATAAACACGCTAAAACCTAACCCCTCTGGCTCTGTTAGTTCCTTTTTCATCCTGCTCAAAATCAACATACCACATTATCTGTCACCTCTGATGCTACAGAACCTGAGCAGACAATATCGCAATCTACACCACCTTCGTTGGAGTATATGATTCAACTCAAACAAGACATCTCCAAACTCCCAACAAAAGAGGACTTTGAGTCTCTTAAACATCTCATCACCTCTGCAATATCCATTATGCGCAAAGAAGTCACTGATCTGGGATATAGAATAGAGGAAATGGAGAAAACACAAGATACCATCAATAATATGATGGGTTCGATTTCCACACAAGCAAATATTCAAGATACAAAAATAGACTTATTCCAAGAAAAAATCGAAGACCTGGAGAATAGGGGTAGAAGAAGTAACCTCCGCTTCTGAAGTATCCCCAAACATATTAAAACTGCAGATCTTCAATCCTATCTCCAAGGACTATTTCAACACATCAAGGGAGACCCACAGTCCCCGCCAGTAGAAATAGAAAGAGCTCATAGGGACTTAAGACCCCCGCCACCTTCCAATGCACCCCCAAGGGATGTCATTATAACATTTCTCAGGTTCTCAGATAGAGAAGAAGTCTGGCAATAGGCAAAAAAGACTCAATCTATCACCTATTTGGATCACTCAATACAGATTTACCCAGACCTATGTCCCACCATGATCCAGAAAAGAAGAGAGGCATGTTTCCTCACCTCTACACTATAAGAAAACCAGATAAAATACCGCTGGGGATTCCCCTTCAGTCTGATCATATCACATGAAGGTACCACCCTCATATACAAAGGTCCACAAGACTTGAACAAGATATCGAAGGGCTTGGGCATTCTTTTGAGAGCTCCAGACCCTCCATCCACCTCGACTGAAAATCCATCCTTCAATAAGAACAATCCCATCTCTAAACCATCATCTTCTCCATCTTTTCCCATGGACAATACTTGAACACGAAGATCTCATATACTACCTATTAAAAGAGGGTTCCTCTCGTATGCATCTCCTCAAGGTTTTGTATGTTTTTTGTAGGATTTTTTTACTAGGAGAAGTAATCTCCAATTTATAGCAATATTTGTTCTTTTTCAAGAGTTGTTAAAGATATCTGTTTAATGATCATATGTTCCTAGTGTTCAAACTGAATCTAACAATATTTCAATCCACATGAGATAGTTATCTCAATAGTTTGTTTTCTTGTGCGCTCTGTTTTACCTTTCCATTAGGTTTTATACACTCATGAAAATGATTTTCAAAATGTAATTCCACTGTTATATATACTAGATGTTATAGGTCCAAGTAGTTGTCGGACTTCTACCTTGGAAGATAATTTTTTGTTGTTTTTTAATGGTTATCTTCCAAGATAAAATGTTTGTTTGTTTTTATTTCAATTGTTATTGTTTGAGTTTTTTTATTGCAGCTGTATGTATGCAAGGTCTTGTAATGTTTTTAGTCTCTATTCACTATACTCTAAATTTCCTAGCTATTGCTAAACCGCTCCGCTCTCAACCTCCATATCTGACACTACTACTGTTACATTACTATTCCCCAACATAATACCTTTTTAATTCCTGTACAAGAAAGAAGGAAACTAAACATACTCACAGTCAAGACTAACGGTCTAAATAGCCCCCACAAATGGAACTTAGCTCTCAGGGATCTAGTACATAAAAAGGGAGAAATAATTTTTCTCCAGGAATCCCATTTTATTAGAGGAAGAGAACCGAAAACCTTCTTATATAAATTTGGCCCCGCATACTATGCATCAAATAATGTTAAAACAAATGGAGTTGGAATACTCTTTAAAAAAAATATCCCTTTTCAGTTACATAATGCTTATAGAGACAAAGAAGGTAGATACCTTATACTGGTAGGGAAATTATTAAACACAATGGCCACGTTAGTCTGTACATATACACCCAATAATCATCAAGACAAATTTTTCATAACTTTAACAGAAAAAATCCTAGAAGTCAGAAAAGGCATACTAATTATGGGTGGGGACTTTAATATTACTTTAGACCCCCAAGTTGAAACCTCCAACAATACCTCTTCTACCCCTCATAGAGTAATCAACAAAATAAAGCGCCAACTAAGGGATCTAGCAGACCATGATGCTTGGAGGATTCTACACCTGGACTCCAGGGAGTATACATTCTTCTCTTACCCACATGTCTCTTCCAAATTCTCCTCTTTAACACCACTAACCTATAACTTAGAATTTGAACCAGGCCTCACAAACCCAAAAAAGATTCTAGGACCTACCAACAGGGCACTTCAAATCCTACATTTGGGAACTGAACAACGTTCCACTACACCTCCTGACCTTAACACCATGGGGTACCCTGTCTTCCAGAACTGGTTATTTATAGACAATGACATTCTTATATTTCAAAACACCCTCAACATAAGAACATGCTTAGATCTCTAACACCGTTCAAATCTCTTTGCAATAAAGTCACTCCTACAAGACATTCCCTCTCCCTAACTTATAACATACTACAACAATCCTCACCTGGACAAACCCCTTATTACATAGATAGATGGAACTCTGAACTAGGGATAAACATTTCATACGCAGACTCTCTTTACATCTTCTCCTGTATTAAAAAATCCTCTATCTCCAGCAGATTCTTAGAACTCAATGTTAAAATTCTACAGAGATGGTATTTAACCCCAGCCCGCTGCAAAAAATATATATCATTTACAAACAGCCAATTGTTGGAGATGTGGCTTCCCGGATGGCCAAATGGCCCACATATGGTGGCATTGCCCAAAGTTGTCTGACATTTGGGAAAAAATCTCACGCAAAACAAGCAAAATTTTTGAACTACCCACCTCCTTAGATTCTTGCCTCTGGCTTTTTAATAAAATTCCTAAAACACTTTCTACGCCCAAGAGAAAACTGTTTAATATCTTAAGCAACAGCTTTAAAATTTTCCTGGCCAGAAACTGGAAAACTGACAGAGTCCCCTCGTTATCACAATAGATACAAGAATGTGATCACACTCTCTCTTTAGAGAAATTTAATTTCCTGCAAAACCAGGAACCTTGACATATATGCACAAATGCAATCACTTATGGAGGCATACCATAGAAAGAGACTACAGATCCCTTCCAATCTATCCTCACCTCCGTCGTAAATATCACCCAGTATTCATTCTTTAGTTGTTGACTCTCCGCCACAATTGATTTTCTCATACCATTACATATATGTAGGGTCTTATATTGATTTATAATACTCAATATGGTTTCTAGTAGAAAACGGTTAGGTCCTTTGCGCACTATTCATTTTCATGTTACAATCACATATGCTGCTGCAATTTTTGTTAATCCACATTGTTTTGTTTTATTTTGTATTGAATGTCTATAACAAATTGTAACAGGCCATTAACCTTACTGCTTTTATTTGTATTTTGTACAATTTTGGCTTTCAATAAAAAGATATTGAAAAAAAAGAAAAAAGAAATATCTGAATTCCGTATGATTATCCAATTAAAGGGATACTAAACCTACATTTTTTTTCTTTCATGATTCAGATAGAACAAGCAATTTAAAAAAAAAAAAATTCACAGCACTTACTACGCAAGTAATATTGCACTTACTAGACGGATGAAACAACAAGCCCCAAATCACAGATCCTAAGGTAACACGAGATAGTCCGTATCCGGTTAATCAGTGTCCGTGTTTAGAAAAAGCCTAATAGTTCTGTTTGAAGCTCCCGGCTTGCTGCACATGCGATCCAGCTGACGTAAGTCCAAACACTCTCCTACGGATGCTCTTCAGGGCCATTAGACTCAATGCGTTTTGCCAGTAGAATGCCCCAACATTCACTCTTGAGAAAGCCATTGCGTTCTCCCGGCGAAACGTGTTGAGTCTATTGGCCCTGACGAGCATCTGTAGGAGAGTGTTTGGACTTACATCAGCTGGATCAGCCAGGAGCTTCAAACCGAACTGTTAGGCTTTTTCTGAGCACAGACCCTGATTGACCAGACACAGACTATCTCCTGTTACCTTAGGATCTGTGATTTGGGCTTGTTGTTTAATCCGTCTAGTAAGTGCAATATTACTAGGGTGCTGTGCATTTTATTCAATAAACACTACCTTGATTTGAGCACTGCGCTGTCCCCCTTCTCTATTTTGTAATTTAAAATTGCAAACCAAGCATTTATATCAGCCCCAGGGGTTCTCCAGTTACCGTCTCTCTCCCATGTGAAATGTAATATCCCAGAGAGCTTCATTACTTTCTATAGAAGGCATCTCCTCCCCTTTTCTTAGAAAATTCAGTTAGTTCTTCCTCTGTGAAGTCTGCTCTATAATTAGAATTTGTAAAATCACTAAATACACTGCTGTACACAAAATAAAATACAAAATAGAAAGTGCAAAGTTTAAATGTAATAAAATGTAATCTGAAGTTTAAATTGATATAAAATAGAAACCACAAAGTGTAAATGCAGCAGAACTGGCATGTCATGCAATGCTATATAGCAATGGGCTTGTCTCTCCTTCACATACAGAAATGCAGGGAACGCCCTTTGAAGAAGTAAAGAAAAATCTACCTTTTGAAAATTTCACTAGGGATCTTGCCGTGCTGGAGGATCATTTTAGATCATCTCACCTGAGCCAAGAGCTTCAGAACATCAGGCCCTAAGTATTGGCCATTGTGTAAAGACAGAAATATGGAGGCAGAAATGTATAGACAAATAGATAAGATTAGGAGGTTTTCTATTCTCCATTAATATGGGCATGCTCTCAAGATCAATGTTTTAAGGCTTCGATCAGAAAAAAATCCTATTTTATATACAAAAAAAATAATAAAAAAATAAAAAATCCCATTTCACAAGTAAACAGTCATGTTACCCCTTGGCTGCCAATAACATACAAATCAATAAGTTCCTGTTTAGTTGCCAAAACACACAAAAAGTAGGGATTTGACCACCTTGACTGACCCTCATTTGTTGCTGCTCCATATTTCTCATGCAATGTAGCATAGGAGGCCTTTTACATTTAGCAACTTTAAAAAAATACGGAACATTTAAGTGTTCAGTATTTTTCTGAAGATTTTATTGGACAACCTGCTGAAATACTGGACTGTTTGGTTGAATACCAATAGACATCTGGCAACCCTATTTGTATGTGCTTCAGAAACATGCTGCTGTCAGTGCTGGGTCACTCCCATTCACATGCACGCTCCCCTGCATTCTGAGAGCTTAAATCATTTCTGTGGAGGTAATCGACCCTTTTCTATAAATCTGCCCATGTGAGTGATATTTCTTACTGCGTTGCCGAATTGAATTAGATCATCAGCCCCTTAATATCTCCTATAACTGAATGCTGCATTTTCAATCATTTAAATAGTTATTTTTTTGTTCACCTATATATTGAAATCACTGATTCATTTTAAGCCTATGAGAATTCATATTCTATTTCAGCACAGAATTATTGTGTACACCAACTGTACATATGCATGTGGCCCATAAAAAAAGAATGAATAGTACTAGATTGAAAATGAGAATATTTTACTATTATAAAAATTCAAAATAAATCAATGAAAGTTTAAACAATTTAGGCCTTGATAAACGTATTGCATCTTGTCTATTTGGACAAGGTTTTGTGGCCTTGTAATACATTTTCATGTTCTGAGCCATCACATTGGTTTGTTAAAGGGTTATGAAAAAAAATCTTTTATGATTCAGATAGAGCATACAATTTTAAACAACTTTCTAATTTGTTTCTATTATCAATCTTTCTTTGTTCTCTCGGTATCTTTTGTTGAATAGCAGGGATGTAGGCTCAGGAGCTGGCCCATTTTTGGAGTATTATATGGCAGCAGTTTTGCACAAAAAAAAAATTAATTTGCAAGAGCACTAGATGGCAGCACTTTTTCCTGCCATGCACTGCTCCATATGCCTACTTAGATATCTTTTCAACACAGAATATCATAGGATTGAAGCACATTTGATTGGAATTTTTTTTTTTTTTAAATGGTATGCTCTTTAAAGGTGCAATCCAGCCAAATTTGGAATACACATGGATGCATTTCAGTTTTGAATAGAAACATTTTTGTAAAATACATGTATTAGCAAAAATGCTTCTAAGAAAAGCTATAGCTCTTTCAAAAGTATATTTAAGTATGCACTATGCACCAGCATTTTAAAACACTGAGAGAGCCTCAGGTACTTATAGCTTCTAGTAATGACTGAATTTGTTAATTGATGATATAATACAAGCCCCACTGGAGCTCTGGGCAGCTGCAGTATTTAAAATGCCAGTTCACTGAGAGTATCTAGCTATGTGCCACGTGCACGTGCAGAGAAAAATGGTAATACTAAAACAGTGATAACTTTTACAGGATGCATTTTGGCTAATACATGTATAGGTATAGTGCAAATATGTTTCTATTCAAAGATGCAATTCATCTATGTGCATTAATATTTTGACCGGAATGGCCCTTTAACTTTTATTTTCAATGCTAGTCCAAAAAAAAGCAAATCTTCACAAAAATACTGGACACTTAAATGTTCAGTCTAAAAAAGTCCTTAATAAAGTAAATATGTGTCTAAGGCATTACAGATATTAAGTAGAAATCAGTGGGGGGGAAGTCAAAGGGGGTCAAATTACTTCTGTTTATCTGTGTTACTGGCAGCCAAAGAGGTAAAATTATTGATTTGTATGGTACTGTCAGCAAAAGAGTAAAATGACTGCTTGATTATAAAAAAAATACATTTTGGGATCAATAGGGGTGGCTTTTGGGGAAGGGGGAATTTTGTAACCCCACCTTTCATTGTGCCCAACAAGCTGTCCAGTATTTTTTTTTGGGGGGGACAGCTGGCAACCGTTAAGTACTGGGCATGACCCATCAGGCTGTAGGAAATAAATAAGGCAATCTAGTTAGTTATTACATTTTAATTTTAATTAATCAGATTGTTGTCTGGTTGATGATTCAGAGAAAGGCAGCTTTGTCAAGCAGGGTGCCATGTACAATATATCAACAAAACCACAAGCAATTCTTCCACAGTTAAGAGGAAAGAAAAGGCAGTTAGGTAAAAGGCAAAAGATTGGAATGACTAGAGTACAGGCAGTAGATCAAACTGCAAACTCACAAATCAGCAAGCGCTACCCAGGGTGATGAACTAAAATGGACTAGCACCTAAGCTTACATTCCTGCTTTTTCAAATAAACATACAAAGAGAATGAAGAAAAAATGATAATAGGAGTAAATTAGAAGTTGCTTAAAATTGCACGCTCTATCTGAATCATGAAATAAAAAATGTTAGGTTTCATATCCATTTAATTAGACAGGACTTGCCACTTACATTAGGTAAACAAAAATAAGATATTAAAGTGCAATTTAAAGACGGATATATGACAAGATTAGGCTTGTGAAGCCTGCCATGTACTCTTTCCATTTTCAGAAATGGAAAATCAGATTTAGTTCATTTACTTGAAAAGAGGGTAAATTAAATGATGAATGTATATTGCAAAGTTGTTTTACTAGGAATTATTAAGCTTATCATAATACAATCCTAAGGTGTTTACTTTCTCTTTTTCTATGTCCTCAAATAATTTTTTTTTTATCAAAAATATGTCATCACGTATGACTTCCTGAATTCTGTTGTTTTATAAAAGTGATTTAATGTACACTGACCCCTCTAAACATCATGGCTCCTTACATACATGCTGTATACACTAGGGAATAATTATATAAACACACCAATACAGTGGGAAATTGGACAGTGAAATTGGTCTTATATGTTGAAGAATATATTTTGATCTGTGATGATGTATCATTTTCTCATTGTGTTATTGAAATTGTTTCAGTGTACCTTGGGAAAAATAGCATAAAAAACACAAGAAAATAATTCCAGATCCTTTACTTTCTATTATCCTTGTCCATCAGACATAACAGTCAAAGGAATTAAAGGGACAGTTTACTCCAGAAATGTTATTGTTTGAAAAAAATAGATAATCAGTTTATTACCCACTCCCCGATTTTGCATAACCAACACTGTTACCTCTGTGATTACCTTGTAGCTAAACCTCTGCAGACTGCCCTCTTATTTCAGTTCTTTTGACAAACTTGCATTTTAGCCAATCCGTGCGCCCTCATAAGTAACTCCACGAACGTGAGAACAATGTTATCAATATGGCACACATGAACTAAGGCCCTCTAGCTGTGAAAACTGTCAAATGAATTTGTATAAGAGGCGGTCTTCAAGGGCTTAAAAATTAGCACATAAGCCTACCTACGTTTAGCTTTCAACTAAGATTACCAAGAAAACAAAGCAAATTTGATGCTAAAAATAAATTGGAAAGTTGTTTAGAATTACTCAAAAGGTAAGATGGCAGGTATTAAACACTGGCCGCTGCTTCTTACTGCTGTTTGACAAACCCTGTTCACTTGCAACCGAGGGGCGGTGCTGAACAAAACAGTGCTTGCAAAATAGCACATACAAGCAGTGGATGTACAGAGTTGCTTGTTCGCCGGTGAAGCTGGGCGGTTAGGTTTCCAAGTCAGGAAGATAAGAATTCTTAGATCATCTCACCTGAGCAGAGAGCTTTAGATCATGAGGCCCATAGACTAATAATAAGATAAACATTTTCATCATCATTCCTTAATTATTATAGTAGAATGATGATTATAAATTCCTTCTAATCTAAAATAAATTAAAGATTAATAAATTGGGCCAGACCCTATGTTTGCTGATTGATATTGGATTGCAATTAACATCTGGTTTCTATGGCAGCTGATAAACAATAATTGCAGCAGCATCTCTAGCTTGTTGCTATCACCAATTCAACTACTTCAATATCTTCCTTAACATTTAATGAAATCTCATTTCTCAATAAAAGCACCATAAAATAACTCTGATCATTTAATAAAAGTGCCATAAAAATGAATTGTTTCTTACACACTTTTCTATAATTAATCTCCCTTTAAATTTGTTTTGTTTTTCAAGTCTCCAAAACAGAAATGAGTCCATTCTGTAGACTTTACAACTCCTTTGATAGCAAAATTTGCATTGTTTTGCAGTCCAGGAACCTAACCTTTGAAAATCATTTTAAGTATGTTTATCTTCTCTAGACCACTGGCTTTCAAACCTGTCATCTGGCCTCCCCAACAGGCCAGGTTTTCAGTATTACCTTGATTGAGAGCAGGTAAAATAACCATGTTTACTAATCAGCTGATTATTTCACCTGTGCTTCAGTTCAGATATCCAGAGAGGCCTGAGGACAGGTTTGAAAACCAGTGATTTAGACTGTAAAGAACAATTAAGGAAATATATAGATGAGTTTCTACACTGATCAAGAAACCACTGTGTAGCTTGTTGCAGGGTCAATAATATGACATCTGTAGGATGCCCTCCGGTCTCTCTGGAGACAATTTTCATAGTTAAGCTAAATAAAAA
The DNA here is from genome assembly GCA_905336975.1 of Bombina variegata variegata. Lineage (NCBI taxonomy): Eukaryota > Metazoa > Chordata > Amphibia > Anura > Bombinatoridae > Bombina > Bombina variegata. Next base: position 10,629 of record CAJPDP010665032.1, read on the forward strand.
TAGGCAAACTTAAAGGGACATAAAACCCAACATTTTTCATGAGTCAGATAGAGCATACAATTTTAAACAACTTTCCAATTTATTTATATTATCAAATGTTCTTTGTTTTCTTGTTATCCTTCATTGAAAAGCAGTGAGGTAAGTTTAGGGGTGTGCACGTGTCATATGGCAGCAGTTTTGCAACAATAATATACTTTAGCAAGAGCACTAGATGGCAGCCCTATTTCCTGTCATGTAGTGCTCCAGATATGTGCACGCTACCTATATAAATATCTCTTCAACAAAAAAATAACATGAGAACAAAGCAAATTTTTGATAATAGTAAAAGGAAATTGGAAACTTTTTTTTTTAATTGCATTCTCTATGTCAAACATAAAAGAAAAAATTGGGTTTCATTCAATATTGGGAGCCGGAATTATCATGTCCGCTGCACATCGATAAATGCCGACAGCATATGCTCTCTGCATTTATCATTGCACCAGTAGTTCTTGTGAACTGCTGGTGCAATGCCGCCCCCTGCAGTTTCGCGGCCAATTGGCCACTAGC
>CAJPDP010665118.1:1836-13828 GCA_905336975.1 Bombina variegata variegata
ATAAAATACAAAAGACCTTTATCTACCAAGTAAAATTATTTAGCATTAATGTGACTAGTTACAACTACACAGGACTATGGATATAAATTTAAAATACCAATTGTGCTCTTTAAATTACCAGCTGCTAACTGTAGCAACAAAATACCTTTGATTTAAATATAAAAGTATGAAATAACATTTTATACGTTACCAGATAAAATTGAAGTTCAAAATTTTTGCAAGCAAAGAACCTTCTATCCCTTTGCATGAGGTTATATCACGTGATACACCCCACCCCTTTTTATTCTAATCATTGGTGGATGTTTGGATACGCTCCACGGAGCTTGTCTGATAGGCCCTTAATGGGGCTTGTCCCTGATTGGCTCTGGGAATATAAACATAGGCTATTTGATAATATAATTCCCTTTGCTTCTAATACTGGATTTAGGTCATCGGGGGCAGCAGACAAATGCGATATCATACTGCCACATAAGATTAATCTTAATTAATTAATTAATTAATTAATTAATCTTATGTGGCAGTATGATATCGCATTGTGTTCACATAATTTATGTGTCAATTTCCATCAATCTGGATTTTTGCAACATTGTATTTAGTTGTTGCATTAATACACAAAGATACCAAATAGTGTGTCAACACTACCAACTGTAACACTTCTACTCTTAACAGTATTCTTAACTCAGAATCTATTTATAACCTTACGATGACAGTCCTTTTCTAAATGTAAACCCAATAATTATTTTGTTCGTTCAATTCATGAGGAAAAACGGTAGCTTATAAGAATACCCATTTAGTTTCTTTTTTCAACAGGATTTTCTCTGCATTGTCACCCCGGATTCCACATTTAACTTGTTCTAGCCCCCAACAGTTTAGAGCATTAACATTGCCATTGTGGTTTTCTAGGAAATGTCTTGCTACTGATGTTATTTTCTTGCCTTTTTCATGATCTTTCTTGGCATTGCGTATATTTTTACAGATGTTCTCTTATTCTTGTACCCATACATCTAGTTGTCATACCAATGTAAAATATCTGGCAACTACAACTTAAACAATAGATAATGGGGGACATGTCTGGGCCAGGGCACCGAAGATGGCCGTAAAAACTGGTAGTTCTGCTGAACTATTTACACTCCCTCATGTATCTGTTTGATGTCACGCCATCAAGCTTACATTTTTACTATACTAAATAGAGGACACTCTACTGGATTAGGCAATACCATTCTCTTTATATTTCAGAGCTATGCAGACCGGGCCATTGAGGACTTTGGCAGCCCTGCGTAAGGGATAGGCCTCAACCCCCCCCGGGGAACCGGTTAATTAGTAGATAATCTTACATCCACTTTTACTAATCTAAAATGGAGAAGCCATATCTTGCTGTTAAAGCTCTAATGGAGGAGCATGAGGAGCAATTTTGTAAGAGAATTGACCAAATCCTTTTCCAGCAACCCGCAACATCTTCAGTGCCTAACGTAGGTCTACACATTGAAATGCTACAGAATGATGTTACACTTTCTACATGCTAAAGATTGAACCTCACAGATTGCCCAGTTGTGAAGGGCAATGAGGAGCTAGTGCGAAATCCTCCCACTACTGACCTCTCTACCATGGCCTCAGGGAAGTAAGAACCGGAGCTGTCTGAATACGTTGGGATAGTTTGCAGCTCCTCAAATATCCACCGGCTGCTCCCAGTTGTGCATGTTTCATGGAGCTCCTCACTAGATGGGCGATTGTGGAGCACTGGACCAGGATCGATCCTGTTGACTGCCCGGGGGGATGTTGCCGGCCTTCCCGGTTGGGAGATGAGGCCTCCCGGCATGTGTTTTTCTAAAGATGTTAGCGGCCCAGCTTGGAGGAAGGGCCGCCAGCTCACCGGTGAGATCTGCTGTGTGGAGAGCTCTCCTTGTTTCTTCAGCTACTCTAGTCCCTCAGAGGCTGGGAGCTCTATTCTAGGGACACTGTAATTTGGTGAAAATGGCACATACGCTAGCACTGTGAGTATGGAGGTCCGATCTGGTATTGGATAACTTTGGGCACTTGATTCAGCCCTCAAATTAGGACTATCTTCCTGTGTCCACTTGGACTCTCTTATGTGTACAAATGATGACCATTAGGTCTGATATGCTTCGCAAAGGGTCATTTAGATACTTTTGGACTGTTCTACAAACATAGATTATTCCAGTTCTACATCTCCATTGGAACCTATCTGGGGACTTATGTTTCCTTTCTGGGCTACCAACTGTGTTGAAGTGCACTATGCTTGTTTGTCAAGTTTAACTGCATTACCTAACAGGGACCACTTGCTAGTGCACTCTATGATACCATATCTAGTATTGTTATGTCCTGCTATAGTAGAATTGAACCTGTTTCTTTTATTTGTCTGCAATGTATTTCTTTTTCAAGTTTGGTAAATAGAAGTTGTCATATGAATATATCTCCCTGCTGTATTACTAGTCTGATTATTTACTGGTCTGGGATACTGCAGATACTTCACAGTTGAGGAAAGCAGTAAGCCTGTGTGTACTATATATGCAGCCAATAATCATTTTAAAGTTTTCCTGTCCCTCTGTAGTTCAGATGTTTGACACTGCTGATGCCTTCACAGAGACATAGCATATTCTTATTTTACCTGCTTTAGCAGGTCTATATACCTTACCCATAGGATAGTTGCTCCCTTCCTATCCTCCCTATACTATATTTGAGAGAAAAATTGTACCATATTCCTTCTGAGAGTTTGGTGTGTCTGGTTGTACCAATGTAATCTTTTAAGCTTGTTCTATATCTGGGTGTATAGTTTTAGAGGTCCAAAAGTGGCCTATATAACTTAAATACTATCCCTCTTATTATGGTGTCAAAATATGTCCTGAAGTCCAAGAGTGGCTTCAATTAGTGTAGGGGATACTTCTTCCATAATTATAATATTAACTGTTGTATAGCTTTAGAGGCCCAAAAGTGGCCTGTACAAGTCAAATAATATCCCTCTTAATACGGTGCCATAATGTGTCTTGAAGTCCAAAAGTGGTTTCAATTAGTGTGGGGGATCTCTCTTCCATATTTTTTATCTTACTATCTATAGTTCTAAAACTTTTATAACTGTTACATATATTAAGTGAAAGCGCATGTCCAAGAGTGGCTTGTGTTGCCTAAAAACACTCAGTTTAAAGCGCTATACATTTTTGGGGTCCATAAGTAGCTTTGGATGTTAATGAGGGCAAAAAAGACCAAAAGTGGCTTATATATTATTATTATTATCAGGTATTTGTAGAGCGCCAACAGATTCCGCAGCGCTGACAGATACTTCTTCCATAATTTTAATATTAACTGTTATATAGATTTTAGAGGCCCAAAAGTGGCCTGTATAATTTAAATATTATCTCTCTTAGTAAGGTGCGATAATTGTTCTTGAAGTCCAAAAGTGGCTTCAATTAGAGTGGGGGATTTTCCTTCCATAATTTCTATCTTACTATTTATAGTTCTATAGCTTTTATAACTGTTACATATATTATGTAAAGGAGCAGGTCCAAAAGTGGCTTGCGTTGCCTAAAAAACCTCAGTTTAGAGAGCTATAAATTTGTTGGGTCCATAAGTGGCCTTGGATGTTAATGAGGCAAAAAAGAGGGGTGTCCATAGGTTTGCTTTTTAAATATTTAAAGAGTAGGTTATTCTGTACTGGGACTGGTTAATGTGTTTGTAAACACCTACTGTTGTTCGTGTACGTCGATGTAGTCATATTTCTATACATGCAATATCATCTTCTTGACCTGTAAGCTTGGTATGCTACATGAGCAAACTGTATGTTTTTGTATTTTCTTAAACCCCAATAAAAAAAATAAATAGATAACATTCTCGCTTTTACAATTAATAAAATGTCGAAGATTCCACTTTTTGCCAAATCTATTAGTTATTTCTGTTGTTTTTACCATATGAGAGCATACGTTACATCCCCCACAGGAGATTGAAGCCTTATATATTGCTTGTTTTTTGCATTACTATTGAAGCGACTAGACACCAAAGAGTCTTTCAAATTTGTCGCTCTCCTATATGTGAAACTTGGAAATTTGGGTAAAATTGATTCAGAGGGGCCGATTTTTCATTGGTCTGTCTGACATGATCCACTCAGCGGATCATATCCGACAGACATCGATGAATGCTGAATGCTGACAGCATAGGCTGTCAGCATTTATCATTGCACAAGCAGTTCTTGTGAACTGCTTGTGCAATGCCGCCTCCTGCAATCGGCTGCTAGCAGGAAGTGTCAATCAGCCAGATCGTATAGGATCGGCGGATTGATGTCCGCAGCCTCAGAGCAGACAGACCAGTTATGGAGTAGCGGTCTTAAGACCTGAAGGCTCATGTGGAAACGGGCATCAAGCTCCATTCGGAGCTTGATAATTCGGACCCTAAGTCTTCATCTGATTGAAATACATCCCAATGTTTTCGAAAGATTCTATATAGAAAGATTCTGGGCTAGCTGAATTATATGTGGAAATAAATCAAATAACATTTATTAGATTCCTCTTTTTTGTTTTCCTTGTTGGGGTGTAGCAGATCTCCTTGATTATAATGTAGGGCCCTATGATAAGCTCTAGATAGAAATTTTGTTTAATATCCTCTGGCCTTTAATCTGCATCTTAGTACATTCACCGCTATATTGAATGACTCTAAAGTAGTGCAGTTTTGCCTCAACCTGAGATATTCCCCTACAGGTAGATTTTTAATGGTCATTGGATAATGGGCACTGCTTGCATGTAGTATGTTATTTGTAGCGGTAGGTTTTCAATAAGATTCAGTTATCAACCTATTGTCAGTTGTCCTTTTAATAACCAAATCCAGGAATTGTATCTCAGTAGTGTTAGTGGTATAGGTCAAATATAGGCCAAAGGGATTACTGTTCAGATCAGATATAAAAGCATCTAATTCTGTATTACTGCCATTCCAGACAATAAACAAATCATCTATATATCTTGACCAGTGGAGAACTTTGTTAAAATGATTTTTGTACTCATCCCTGGACACTACACAGCTCTCCCACCACCCAAGAAATAAGTTGGCATAAGTTGGGACACAAGTTTGTTGGTAAAACCTACTGTCAAACACAAAATAATTGTGTGTCAGCACAAAGTTTAAAAGGTCAGTAATAAATTCTTTAGTTATTTCAGACATACTGTCAACTCCCTGTAAGAAATGTTTGACAGCTTTAAGTCCCCAGTCAGTTTGTATACTAGTGTAAAGTGATTCTACATCACATGATACTAATATCGTTGTATCAGGGATGTAAACATCTTTTAACTTTGTAATTATGTGTGCAGAATCTCTAGTACCTGAGGGAATTTCTTATACTAGATGGGATAGTCTGGCATCAATATATTTACTAGCCTTTTCCTTAAGGGATTCATTACCCAACATAATGGGTCTTTTCGGTGGCTGTACACTATTTTTGTGGATTTTGGGCAATAGGTAAAATGTGGCGGTTTTCGGATGCTGAACAGTTAAAAAATTATTTTTCTCATCGTCTATTGCTCTCATACTATGCCCCTCTTGTGATAAGGAGTTATATTTTCATACAAACACTTCAGTGGGGTTGTTAAATAATTTCTTATAATTATTACTGTTAGATAATTGTCTTAATGCTTCCTCTGCGTACTGATCAGGTGGCCATATTACGATATTGCCACCTTTATCACTTTGTTTGATCTGTACATCAGACCATTGTGTCATTTCTTGTAGTGCTTCCCTCTCTATTTGGTTAAATTAGTGTTTTTAGTACATTGCATAGAAATTACATCATTGCAAACTAAATTTAGGAAGGTGCTAACTTGTGGTGATATATGTGATGGTGGCACAAACTGGGATTTTTTACTCAGTATAGTCCTCCATTTCTCTCTACTGTATACTACAGTATCATCCTCTGAGTCTTCCAAAAATGACACTAAATCATCTAAAGCCTTTTGATGTCGCTCTTCTTTTCCACTGAAGTATTTTTTTCAACAATAACTTCCTAGCAAATAAATGGGTATCTTTTACAATTTCAAATTTATCAAAGGTTTGATCAGGGTTAAAAGAGAGACCTTTTATAATACATCTGTAATAACCCATAAAAGTCAAGCTCTATAATGTGTTGCAATTTGTTTACATTGTTTTAAGTTGGCTGTTTTCATCATCTTAATGAGGAATACATTCAATGCTAACATGAAAAATAGATTGTGTACCTTTAAGAATAAATAAACTGTAGAACTTTTACAGCCTAGTTATTCTTGGCAGGCAGTTTAATATTATTTTACCTTTATCCACAAAACCCATGAACTGTGGGTTGTAGGTAAAGGTTAGATATAGGATGTTATTAAGAAATGAAGCAGTACTACAGTTATATAAATTGGTATAGATTATATGCATATTATCAGGCGTTGAGGTCAAGAGGATATCAGTAATGATTAACTTGCGTGTTAAGGAGAGGAAGTCTCTGCCACTGAAGTTAGAGGAATCACAAGAATGTAGAAATGTGCAGCTGAACACAGAGAGATAAAGCAGCGTGTCCTGTGAGCAGGGAGAAACCAGGAAGAGTAGATGCAGCTGGAGATGACATCACCCTGACAGTCAGAGCAGAGACATAATGCTGAGGAATTCTTGGAGGTGCGGTTATACTGGCTGAAGCAAACAGAGGTTAGTTTGAAACAACTGCCAAACAAACTGAAATCAGGAATCCCAGGACAACCTCTGTGCAGGAACAATAGGTTGGGAAAATGTATTACAATACAAAGTGCTTCCAGCAAGGCTCAGGAGGAAGCAAATAGGCTAGAAACTGTGGGTTAATGTCCAGAATGCCAAGCAATGTATTCTGGGAGCAGCAAGCTTTTATGGGAAAATGTCTTAAAGAGACAGGGTATGTGACATAGTAACCCCCAAAAATTGAACACCTCAGGGGTTCAAGGATGCGGACAATCCGGGTGTCCTCTGTCAAATAAGGAGACCAAACAAGGTGCCAACAAATTAGCTGCAGGTTCCCAGAACCTCGGAAGGGTAACCCTTCCAGTGAATAAGATACTGCAACTTTCCGGATATTCTTTGTGAGTCCAAAATGCTGTAAATTTCAAATTCTCGGTCTGGTTCAATCGGTGGTAAATTTGATGAAACCCATGGATCTGATCTTGATGATTTATAAGGTTTAAGTAGGTTAACAAGGAATGTTGGGCGAATCTTATACTGAGTGGGCAATTCAAGAGTAACCACATTAGAATTCACAATTTTCCGTACTGGAAAGGGTCCTATGAAGAATTTATTAAGTTTCCTAGTTAGTGTGGTCAACCTCAAGTTTTTTGTTGATAACCACACTAAATCACTTATGGAATAAGTTTGTGAAGGCCTCCTTCTGAGGTCGTGATACCATTTCTGTCTCTGTTGAGTAATATTTTCTGCTAAAATGGAAAAGGTTTCAGAAATTTTATTAGTCATGTCATTAACTACTGGACAATCACTAAGACACTGTTCAGTTAAATGGAAAATTGGGTGATAACTATAATTAGCAAAGAATGGTGTGGTCTTAGTTGTTGTGTGGTAAGAATTGTTATGTGTAAACTCTGCGAGTGGTTACAGTGAAGTCCAGTCATCTTGGTGTTGTGAGACAAAGCATCTTAGATATTCCTCTAGCCACTGATTGGTCCTCTCCATCTGCCCGTTAGTCTGAGGATGGAAAGAGGTACTCAATCTTCTTTCAATGTGTAGTGATAAACATAAATCTTTCCAGAGTTTTGAAGTGAATTGTGTTCCTCTATCTGTAGTAATTGATAGTGCTAACCTGTGAAGTTTTATGACATTATCAATTAGTAATATGGCTGTTTCTAATGAGGAAGGTAATATATGGAATGGGATAAAGTGAGACATTTTGGTGAATAAATCAACTACGACTAGAATAGTGTTGTTATTTTTTGAAAGCGGTAGCTCAACAATAAAATCTGCTGCGATATGTGACCATGGTCTATCTGGAATTGGTAATGATAGTAGATATCCATACGGTTTTGTTTTTTCAATCTTACATGTTGCACAAACTTCACATTGTTGAATGTAAGATTGTACATAAGTCTTCATTTTAGGTGACCAGTAAGTAATTCCTTTTTAGTTACTCTAGAGTTCTCTGTATGCCTGGATGTCCTGCCAGTAGAGAATCATGTACACTGTGTAGTATATTAGATCTTAAATTAGGTGGAACATAGAGATTTGTTCTGTAATAATAGCATCCATCTGAGTTTTAAATTAATTTATCCTTGGGGTGAGTATCATCTTTCTCTTGTTCATCCTGTAATGAATATAGATATGTAACAGTAATTCCAAGATATTCTTGGAATCTATCCTTAGGAATCATTGTGCCATAGCTGGGGGTCATCTTAGGCTTTTCGGGTAATCTTGAGAGTAGATCAGCTTTCTTATTCTTAGAGGCTGGTCTGTAAATAATTTCATATGAGAATCGGGAGAAGAATAAACTCCATCTGACTTGCCTACCTGTTAGAGTTTGATGGCTCTTTAAATACTGAAGATTCCTGTGATCAGTAAAAATTTGAATTGGATGTTCTGTCCTTCAAGAAGATGCCTCCAGTGTTCTAATGCTGATTTCATTGCAAGTAACTCCTTCTCGCCCACATGATAGTTTAATTCTGATGANNTTTAGCCAGCTCACTGCTAACGTAAGCAGCGCTGGTATTGAGGTGAGATGTGGAGCTAAATTTTGCTCTCTGCTCACTTTTTTGCGGCTAACGCCGGGTTTGTGAGAGCCCATAATACCAGCGTTGTCTGTAGGTGAGCGGTGAGCATAAACTGCTCGTTAGCACCGCACCCCTGTTACCGCAAAACTCGTAATCTAGGCGTAAGTTTCCTAGTTGGTGTGGTCAACCTCAAGTTTTTTGTTGATAACCACACTAAATCACCTATGGAATAAGTTGGTGAAGGCCTCCTTCTGAGGTCGTAATACCGTTTCTGTCTCTGTTGAGCAGTTTTAATATTTTCTGCTAAAATGGAAAATGTTTCAGAAATTGTATTAGTCATGTCATTAACTACTGGACAATCACTAAGATGCTGTTCAGTTAAATGGAAAATTGGGTGATAACCATAATTAGCAAAGAATGGTGTGGTCTTAGTTGTTGTGCGGTAAGAATTGTTATGTGCAAACTCTGCGAGTGGTAACAGTGAAGTCCAGTCGTCTTGGTGTTGTGAGACAATGCATCTTAGATATTCCTCTAACCACTGATTGGTCCTCTCCATCTGCCCGTTAGTCTGAGGATGGAAAGAGGTACTCAATCTTCTTTCAATGTGTAGTGATGAAAATAAATCTTTCCAGAGTTTTGAGGTGAATTGTGTTCCTCTATCTGTAGTAATTGATAGTGGTAACCCGTGAAGTTTTATGACATTATCAATTAGTAATGTGGCTGTTTCTAATGAGGTAGGTAATTTATGGTATGGGATAAAGTAAGACATTTTGGTGAATAGATGAACTACTACTAGGATAGTGTTGTTATTTTTTGAAGGCGGTAGCTCTAAAATAAAATCTGCTGTGATATGTGATCATGGTCTATCTGGAATTGGTAATGATAGTAGATATCCAGACAGTTTTGTTTTTTCAATCTTACAGGTTGCACAAACTTCACATTGTTGAATGTAAGATTGTACATAAGTCTTTATTTTAGGCCACCAGTAATTCCTTTTTAGTAGCTCTAGAGTTCTCTGTATGCCTGGATGTCCTGCCAGTAGAGAATCATGTACACTGTGTAGTATATTAGATCTTAAATTAGGTGGAACATAGAGATTCATTCCGTAATAATAGCATCCATCTGAGTTTTTATTTAATTTATCCTTGGGGAGAGTATCATCTTTGTCTTGTTCATCCTGTAATGAGTATAGATCTGTAACAGGAATTCCAAGATATTCTTGTAATCTATCCTTAGGAATAATTGTGTATAGCTGGGGGTCATCTTAGGTTTTTCGGGTAATCTCTAGAGTAGGTCAGCTTTCTTATTCTTTCTTAGAGGCTGGTCTGCAAGTAATTTCATATGAGAATCGGGAGAAGAATAAACTCCATCTGACTTGCCTACCTGTTAGAGTTTGATGGCTCTTTAAATACTGAAGATTCCTGTGATCAGTAAAAATTTGAATTGGATGTTCTGTCCCTTCAAGAAGATGCCTCCAGTGTTCTAATGCTGATTTCATTGCAAGTAACTCCTTCTCACCCACATGATAGTTTAATTCTGATGAGTTGAGAACTCTGGAATAAAATGCTACTGGATATATAGGTTTGTTTTTATCTTCTTGTTGTGATAGGATAGCTCCTATGGCATAGTTAGAGGTGTCTACCTCTAGGATAAAATGATATCTCGGGTTAGGGTAATGCAAGATGGGAGCAGTGGTGAAGCAATCCTTTAGGAATGTAAATGCTTCATGTGCCTTACGTGTCCAGGCAAATGTTGTTTTTGACTTTGTTAACTCTGTAAGTGGTTTTGTGATTTTAGCGAAATCTTTTATGAATTTTCGGTAAAAGTTTGAAAATCCAAGGAACTTTTGGACCTTTTTCTTATTTTTTGGAATGGGCCATTCTTGTATAGCCTTTATCTTATTTGTTTCCATTGAAATACAGTCTGGTGTGATATGGTATCCAAGGAAAGTTATTTCCTGGGTGTGGAAAATACATATAACTGGTGCGCTTGTAGTCTTGAGAGGACAGCGCAAACATGTTTTACATGTTCTTGTGCATTAGATGAGTAGATTAGAATATCATCTAAATAAATGACTATGCAAGTGTCTAATAGGTCTCGGAAGATGTCATTTATAAAATGTTGAAATGTTTCTGGGGCGTTGCATAGACCAAAAGGCATTGCTGTATATTCATACAGTCCATAGCGTGTGCGGAAGGCAGTAAGTCATTCATCTCCTAGTCTTATAGGTATTAAATTATATGCCCCCCTAAGATCAAATTTAGTATAAATTGTAGCATCTTTAAGTCTCCCTATCAATTGGGGTATTAGAGGTAAGGGGTATCGGTTCTTTTAAGTTCTCTTATTGAGTTCCCTATAATCAACTATTGGGCGCAAACTTTGATCTTTATTTTTAACGAAAAATATTCTTGCACTTGCTGGAGAAGTCAATGGCCTAATAAAACATTTACGTAAATTTTCATTTATATAGTTTTTTAGTTCAATCAACTCAGGTTCGGACAAAGGAAAGATATGCCCATAGGGAATATCAGAACCTGGTAAAAGTTCTATCGGGAAATCGTATACTCGATGTGGTGGTAGACTTTCTGCCTCTTTTTTACAGAAAACTTGTTGAAAATCATGATATTCCATAGGAATGTTATTTTCTACAATTGTTATAAGTGAGTGGGTGTGTATACAGGTAGAGCTACAAAATGTAGATGTGAATTCAATCGTGTTATCAAACCAATTAATGTTAGGTTGATGTTTCCTCAACCATTGCAACCAAAAAACTATTGGAAATATTGGTGACATTAGAACATCAAATGAAATTAACTCTTTGTGATTATCTTTAGTAACAACAAGTAGGGGAATTGTTTCATAGGTAATTGGACCTGAAGCAAGTTGTTTGCCATCAATAAGACGCACTAAAACTGGTTTAGGTTTTTTTACTAACGGAATCTTATTTTTCTTAACAATTGTGGAATCAATGTAACAAACATATGCACCAGAATCAATTACTGCATCAAATTGTAGTTGTTGTCATTCTCACTGCAAAGAGATAGGAAGTAAGCAGTAGGTTAGTTGATTGTTAGTTAATGATAATATAGTTTCTTCAGAATTATCCTTACCCTTTTTAATTTTCTTTAATATTGGACAGGAGTACACATCATGCTCTTTTGAGGCACAGTACATACATAACCGATTGGTTCTTCTTCATAGCTTTTCTTCAGGTGTTAATGGTCCCCTGATTACTCCTATGTCCATAGGTTCTTCAGTATGCTTAGTATATGGTAAGGTTGATCTGTATTCACTAGATTTAG
>CAJPDP010665128.1:0-11726 GCA_905336975.1 Bombina variegata variegata
CTAATGACACGGTGAGTCCACAGATCATCAATTACTGTTGGGAATATCACTCCTGGCCAGCAGGAGGAGGCAAAGAGCACCACAGCAAAGCTGTTAAGTATCACTTCCCTTCCCACAACCCCCAGTCATTCTCTTTGCCTTCAGTACAAGGAGGAGGTGAAGTTTTGGTGTCTAAGTAAGTAATTTATTTCACTTCAATCAAGATTTTATTATTTTGAAAGCCAGAGCAGGCTTGCTCTGATGTTTCCTATCAAGATTGGATCTAGCTGTACTCCACATTAGTCTCTTCAGTAGGGCAGTGGTGGCTTTAAAGCAGTTAGAACTTGTAAGTTGGGCCTTGCTGTGTTTTCCTAACATATTTGCTGCGCTAGTATAGAAAGCCAGAGTAGGTTTACTCTGTTCTCTCTTTTTGCTACAAGTCTATGTGAGGAGCGGCATCCTCTCACACTGTATAAGCTGTCTTCCTGCCGGACGGACATGCACTTTTGAAAGATTTATGCTGCATTATATCTGGGACATATATATCCTGGGGTAGGATATTCTTGGCAGGATGCAGGCGCTCAGTTGTGACTAAGAGAGACTAGGAGTTAATACTTTATGGGTGAAATATTCCCTGAATATGTTATAGCTCATGTGAAGGATCTTTAGGGATAATTGATCCCTCTTTTTATACATTTTATTCTTTGTGGATTTTATGGTCACTTGGATGAGGTGTACGTTGTTTTCTTTATCCCTAGATGGGTAACGGTAATTTGCTCTAATCAGAGGTTTCTGATAGTTTTAAGTGTGCTCCGTTTTTTTTTGTTTGTTTTTTTATTGCAGTAGAGCTGCACGATTGTTTGTCTACCTTTTAGAGGAGTGCTGTCAGACAAAGATTGAGACGCAGATGTTTTGCTCTAACAGGTTGGGCTGATAGAATGTGGCGTGCAGCTAGATTTACATGCGCGCCTCATTTCTGTGTTGTGCCTTGGTTCCCACCGCCTCTTCCTCTATACATGGCGGAGAAACGCCATTTTCGGCTCTCTCTGAGCCGGTCTTGTACACGCCCCCTTTTCTCTTCCTGCAGATCGGAACTATGCTTCTGTAGAGCAATGGAGGCTTTTCTTCTAAGGAGATGGGTTTTTTCTAGACTTATGAGAAGCGTTAGAGAAGCCATTATTAAACTCCTTATTAATACCGTGCTCAAGACACTGTCCTCTTTGTTTTTTTTCTTCATGTTTTGTCTTACACTCATAGTTCCAGTGACCATTAGAGGGCACTAAGCTATTTAGTTATGTAATAAATAGCTCTGCCATCTCCACACATTTCCCCTAGTGATGTGTTTATATTTAAAGTGAGTCCACTGATCTTTGGTGGTAATATCTTTTATTGTTTGAAAGCCTAAGACCTGAGTCATATTGTTCATATTCCTGGAACACAGCTGTTCCTTCAAAATTATGTTTTTTTGTTCCTTGAGAATCAATAAATATAGTGTATCTCATACCTCTTCTGTCAGGTATCTAATATTCCTTACCAGAACATGGTTGTCCTTGGGTTGATTTATAGGCTGGTTATGCCCTGTGACACTTTTTTGTTTAATGTATACAATTTCATGCTGCATAACTAATAGATTGTTTGTTTATCTTTGAGCCACTGTCTCTTAGGATGATACTGTTTAGGCAATGCCATAGTTTTCTCCTTTTTCGTCCCAAGCCTCATTGGCGTCATATGTAGTGTCCTGCGGTTCCGTTCTAGCTCCTGGAGGAGTTATTTGCCTGCAGACTTTGCCACCCTGATATCTTCTGTGGTATCTGTGGCATTATCTGCTTTTCCTATGCTATGGGAAATGGCAAGAGGAACATTAGAGATTCAGATGGTGTGGTTTCTGCTCCGTTTTCCGCTACGCAGGTTGCCTATAAGAGGTTTTGACTACTCTGGATGACTTCAATATATTGTCGTTGTAAATCCTAAGATATCTAGTAAATTTAATATTTGCTGGGATTCCTGTGTGGAAGTTTTTCCTGTTCCAGACCGTGCTAGGGGATTGTTTTCACAGGAATGGGAGTAGTCAGGGATTCCTTCCCGTCTCCTGTCTTTAGCAAGATGGTTTCCTGTCGCTGTCCCCATTACATATCTTGGCACACGGTGCCTACAGTAGAATGTGCTTTTCTACTCTGGCTAAGAGTCTATGATCCCTATAGCGGGTAGCTGCTCCTTTAAGGATCAATGGACAAGCTGGAAGCTTTGATTGCAGTTTGTATGACCACTGGATCAAGTGCGGCATCCTTTGGGTGTAGCGCCCTGTCTGATACCAACTTGGTAGTGACTTCCTTATAGGAGGGCAAAATATGTCTTACACTAGCTGATTCTCCCTTCTGTTGATTCCCTGCAAGTTATTTGACTGGGAGCCAAGATACTTGGCTTCACTGTGCTAGCCCTCTGGGAGTTGTAGATCATGTCTTGAATGGATTTTCTCCAAGACAAAGCTTCTGATGCTCCTTACAAGTGGCGCAACATTTAACAGTTCTCATACTGTACCCCTATAAACCACTAAGTTATGAGTTTTAAAATATTGCTGAAAGTTCCAAACCTCACTGTACAGTACGCAATTTGTTTACTGAATTTCTATTACTGTAAGAAGAGGGCGACTAGGTATGTGCATTTGGATCTTTTGTGAGAATCCGAATGCGGAAGTAAAAAGGTTCTCGTTCCCTTCGGAAATTTTCATAGCCGGATTAATTCCTACATTTGCAGAGATCTTATAGTGGAGATCTTTTACAGGAATCCATCCGGCTACGAAAATATCAGAATTTCACATTTGAATCCTTACAAAGGATCCAAATGTACATCGCTAATGATGACACAAGTTTCTACATACTGTTAACTGCAATTTTAAAAAAACATGATTTTCTTTCATAAAGGTGGTGAGAGTCCATGATCCATTACTCCTGGGAATTATACTCCACTATGAGGAGGCAAAGATTCCAAAATTCCAAGAGCCCTTAAAACCCCTAGTCTGAGGTACGGTATAGCCAAGCCAGATAAAGAAGAAGGTAGGAAAATAAATTAGTGCAGGAGAAATGTGAATAAGGCAGGTGCTCCAGATGTTTGTAAGAGGGGTTCTCAGACTGATTTGAGGCCCAGTTCCACTCAGAGAGCTACTGTTTGGACATAGGGAAGACTTTGTACTATGGGTAGTCGCAAAAAAACACCCCATTAGTCACTGGCCTGCATAGGTGTTGAAGTGACCGTTCCTTGGCTGCCTCCTGTTGGTTCAACGTTATACTCCACTTATACTTCTACTGGTGTGTGGAACATGGGTTCAGTTGCCACTCTTTTAAAAGAGATTGTTGTTCCCTCTTTTTTGGGCTAGATAATCTAAACTTCGCAAGTTCAGATGTGTTTTTTCTCACTGATGCTCACAGGGGCTGCCCTGGTGTAATTATAATAAAAAGCTGCAGTCCCTGAGATTGGCAAGATGTCTCCTATTAAAATTAATGGAACTCGCTGGAAAAGGGACACTTCGCAACGTGGAGTGAAATGAGCAGGGGGCGCCCTTTAAAAACTTAAATCTTGCAGCCAATATAAATCACATAAGGCTGCTTTCTGTGTATAGAGACCTTTAGATCATGCCCTAAATCCTAATGCAAAGAGTACTAAGGAGAGGTTTCTCCATAATTTGGATGTGGTTTTAAAAAGGTTCAGAAGGCTACTGCTGTTTTGTTAGCCTCTTGGTTGAAGCTTTTGATTAATAAAGCTTACTGGGAGGTGGGTCAGTCTCCTCCTAAATTGATTACTTCCCATTCTACCAGATTAGTTTCTACTTCATGGGCCTTTTAAGAATGAGACCTCTGTTAATCAAATTTGCAAGGCACCTACTTGGTCTTCCTTACATACTTTTACTTAATGCAACCATTTTGTTGATTTAATAAGTCTGTTCCCATCCAGATTACTTGTGCACTACACAGCTTGGGTATTAGTTTGCTATGAGTAATGGATTGTGTGCTCTCACTACCTTTATGAGGCAAAATATAATTTATGCTTAACTTATTAATTTATTTCATGGTGGTGAGATTTGTTTTTGTTGTTTTTTTCTGTTGCAGTTCAAGTATGCACCTCTTTTTTTCTTCCCTGATCCTTTTGTGTCTTGCTCTAATTTCTTTCCCTACCTTCTGTATCTGCCTTGGCTATATGTCAGACAAGTAGAGTGGGAGGGGTTTTAAGGGTTCTTTGAGTTTTGGGAATCTTTGCCTCCCCCTAGTGATCACATGTATAATTCCCAGGAGTAATGGACCATGGGGTAAGCATAAATTATATCTTTATCAGTTCTGTTTTCTGTAAAAACCAGTGCAAAAGATCTTACTCATCGATAAATAAGAGCAGCACATTGATAAATCACAAATAGTCATTTGCTGAGACAAATGCCATTTAGCACCTTAAGGACTGAAGTTTTTCCCAGTTTATTTGTTTTTCTGGCATTTTTATTCACTGTTGGTTTCACCTTAATTGTCTACTCTGTACACTCATACATATTATACTTCATTTTTAACAAACAGACCTTTCTAGTGATACCCTATATGTTTAAATAAAATAAACAAATTACAACAAATAGAATTTTAATATTGAAAAGTGGGGAAAAAGCATTATTTGCAGTACATTGTATGGCACTGGTTGTTAAGGAGTTAATAAGACTAAATTATTGTACCTTAGAACAGGGCTCGACAAACCCAGGAGCCAGGGAGCCACTGGCTCCTAGAATTTTATCCCTGGCTCCTAACTTTTTGAGTTATTCTCCATATATCTATATGCAATTACCGCTGTCTGGCTCCTAAAAATAGGTCAGGCTCCTAAATATTGTTACTGGCTCCTAATTTTTAAACAGATTTGTCGAGCACTGCCTTAGAATCGCAAAAATGGAAGTATGAAATAAAAACAAAAACTTTTAAGAGCACTATCACTAAGCACCATTTCCAGATATTGTGGTCATGATTTACATCATCTTGCATTACCTGCAGTTTTCATTTGCTGTATGCGGTATCATGTATATGGATATTACATACATACATGTATAAATTTCTATACCTCACACTACTAATGGACTATGCAATAGCTATGAATATAGCTTTGATGAATCTAGGCCATATGGTGTATATAAATAAAAAAGCATACGAGTGAGGAGCACCGAGCTGGGTAGGGTTTAAAAGTTCAATACCTTTATTTAAAAAATGTAAAAACATGTGGGTTGCAAATACCCTAGGTTAAAACCTCCAGTGTGGGATACAAAAAGAAAAGTGAACATAGGCTGACATGTTTCGGCTTCAAGCCGTACTCGTAGCCTCGTGTAAAACATTTCACACTTAAAGCTTTAAAAACAACTCTGTTTGCCGATTGGACCAGAGGTACACACCTTCCTTCATAGTTACCAATCAGTGTTCCCTGTACATTTAGTAACCCCTCTCTTCCCATTCGAACACTTCGTATCAGACATTTATAAGGATACTCCCCCTGTGTTCACGTTTTCAACACTTATTATTTACTCTAGTGGCAATTGGACACTTTAGGCTGGATGATCAAAATTGAGCTGTCAAACTTTAATTCATTGAGAGAACTATAATGAGCCACCCTATTGGTACCGCATACTATGACAATTGTGCAAAAGCTTTTGTCACTAGTCCAAGTGCCCTAACCCAATAAGCTGACCTAACCAGTTCCTAGACCGGGTTACCATTAACTGCACTTGCCACTCTAGAGATACAGCAGGTTCAAATAGTATTCAATTTATAGTGTAGACTAAACACTCTGTCTAATACTAATCACACTGTGTGACTGATATTTGCACCAAGGGAATCCCTAATTAAATAGATAGTAAGTTAGTTTTATATTATATAATGTTGGATTGTTTCCAAGGTTTTACTAAAGTCTACAATCACCCCAAATCCAACCTTAAACATATCTTACTTAAGTAAAAGGAGATAAAGATACACTGCTAATTTCTGAACTTACTGCAGATATACAGAGTGAGGAGGAGGGAGCTAGAATAAATTACCAAAAATTAATGAGGTCAAATTCAGAATTTAGGCCTTCTGGAACCCTAGTTCTCAACCTGAATATCCAGAAGGCCTCTCTTTCCGCCAATTTCCTAGTCCTTCTAACTCCTGATTTAACTTTTTGGACCCTTTCTATCAAATTCTACTTAAAGCCTCTAGTATAACCAAATAACCCCCACCACCACATTGGTAGGTTTATGCCTAGAAAAAACATTTAAGTAGAAGGAGGGGCAATTAGTAGTTACACACTTATAATTACAATAATAAGCCCGTATTTCCTTTAATTAGGGGTTCCCTTGGTGCAAATATGAGTTACACAGTGTGATTAGTATTAGACAGAGTGTTTAGTCTACACTATAAATTGAATACTATTTGAACCTGCTGTATCTCTAGAGTGGCAAGTGCAGTTAATGGTAACCCGGTCTAGGAACTGGACTAGGAACTGGTCAGCTTATTGGGTTAGGGCACTTGGACTAGTGACAAAAGCTTTTGCGCAATTTTCATAGTATGCGGTACCAATAGGGCGGCTCATTATAGTTCTCAATGAATTAAGTTTGACAGCTCAATTTTGATCATCCAGCCTAAAGTGTCCAATTGCCACTAGAGTAAAAAATAAGTGTTGACAACGTGAACACAGGGGGTGTATCCTTATAAATGTCTGATACAAAGTGTTTGAATGGGAAGAGAGGGGTTACTAAATGTACAGGGTACACTGATTGGTAACTATGAAGGAAGGTGTGTACCTCTGGTCCAATCAGCAAACAGAGTTGTTTTTAAAGCTTTAAGTGTGAAATGTTTTACAGGAGGCTATGAGTATGGCTTGAAGCCGAAACATGTCAGCCTATCTTCACTTTTCTTTTTGTATCCCACACTGGAGGTTTTAACCTAGGGTATTTGCAACCCACGTGTTTTTACATTTTTGAAATAAAGGTATTTAACTTTTAAACCCTACCCAGCTCGGTGCTCCTCACTTGTATGCTTTTTGATTTATATCTTCGTGGCCAGCAGTGTGCACGAGCTAGGTGTAGGGATCTGCAGGGGAACGTTCACATAGCCAGTCTGTCAATTCTAAGGGTCTATATAGAGACCGGAAGCCTGAGGGAGCCACGGGTAGACAATGAATTAAAAGTAAACAAGGCACAACGGAAAAGCTACCTTACATCGTATGGAGCTCAAATAGCCTGAGGCTAGGTTGTATAAGGAGCTGAGCCCGCTCTGTGAAATCCTCAGACTGTTACAGCTGCTGCAGTCCGTACTCGTGAACTACAGTATGACAGAAGGTGAAACCGAGGACTCGTGAACTGTGAGTAGCAAATTTTGTTGCATTCCTTTGTTGACAGCTTGATAACAGCATATTGCAAGTAACACACAGAGCACAGTACCTATAAGGACCAAGGAATCCAACACGGGGGAAGGTGTTTTGATTCCAAAGGATATGAATGAACTGGCCCCCCTCCCCCTTTTTTGAGTGCAGCATATTTAAGTATTCACTTATCTCACCCTATGTATCCATAATCCTGAGTGCATATAATTTTGAGTACATTTACTGAGTACCACCATCTCTACTTTGCATATGGGGGGTACACAGGTAGGGTTGATTATAAGTTTTAGAATAAGTGGAGTGTTTATGCCCATTCAGCTTATGCACACTACAAAGGATTTGTGAACGAGATAGGTGTGTGATCTAATTCACAAAGTTTGTACGCTTTCATATGGTGTATATGGCTACTTCAGATTGTATTGCACATGCGCAAAATAGAAGTTTTCCAAATTGTCTTGTAGTACTCACAAACGTGTCAAAAAGACCATTTTTATAATCGATGTTATATGCATCATATAATTGCCTTTACGTTATCTGCTCAAATCCAATCCACTCTTTTCTCAACAAGGAAATTGTGCTATTGTTTGCATTCTGATTATTTCAAACTTAAATAACACATCGGAAACCTGATTAAACAGAATCAGAAAGGCTAGAACCAAGGCCATTGTTAGAGGCGCACAGTAATGAAATAGGAAAGTGCGCTAGTGGATTAGAGCCTTTTTCTATTGTTGTTTTATGCCCATTTAGAATTGTCACATACCACGACTGTTTTAGTCTGACCCCAGTTACTGTAAATTGCATATCCATTGGTTGCCAGAGAATTCTGCAGCATCAAGGAGTTAAAGGGAAGTGAGCTATGTTAGACTTTAACCTGAATCTGCACCTTCTTAGGTATCTCAGGACAAGGCACAAATAGCCCTAAGCTGTGTCAGTTTTTTACATAAAGATATTTGAGGGTTGCTTGGTAATAGTACTTCTGTATTGGTTCTCTGTGTGTGGTTTAGTTTGGGCCATATTAATATAAGGAACTGTAATTCATTCTGTTATCAGCTAACATATTTTTTTTAATAACAAATGTTTTTCCCAGACATAACTACTATGTTTAATAACAGTTGATAAACACGTGTGTGTTGTCTTTTATCATTGTAAAGTAACAAACCAAAGAAAAACTGAAGCAGAAAAACAATAAAAACAAATCTGACAATTTCAGTTTGTTTATAGAAACGAGACCAAACAAACTTTTTTTTTTTTAATAAATAATCTTGGATACCAGGGGCTAAATTTAACCTACTGGAGATAACTAAAATGAGAACTTCAAATCTAAGAGCAATGGATATGGAACATTTGATATGCAATATTCATAACAAAATGTAGTTCTTTATTAATACTGGTATGCCATGTTTTAATCATTAGAATATTTCAGCCATCCAGTTCCCTGCTTTGGTGTAATATATTTTCCTATTAATTATGCATTTTCAAATGATTATCAGAATTCTTTACTTTCTGTTGACTTTCTTATGTCCTTGTCAAGGGAGCAAAGTACCAGTGCAATTTTTTTTTTTTTTTATTTAAAATCTCTGCTCACATTTTTAAAGGCGTACAGGAATCTCAAACTGTTTATGCATTTATGGGAAATAAGCAAATGGGAAGATACTGTCACTGTGATCAAGTAAGATTAGGAAATAAAGGATAAAGTTTTCCTCGGTGCTGCCCCTTTAAGATATAATCTTAACAATATAAAGGACAAGGGGGGAGTGGGACAAGAAGGGGTTAAATAGCACTCTTTACTATTATGAGGTACTAATGCTGAGTAATCTCAGCTAAAAGGTGGTATTGAAAAGTTATTGTTTATTAAAAAACTAATTTTATTAACAATTTAAGGCTAAAATAAGGGATGTAATAAACATTACAACAACAAATGAAGGTGAAACCTAGTCATCCTATTTATGGGAAATACCAGCAACTAAACATGTATGCTTTTGCATAACAAATGAGTAAAAGCTATGTATCTGTCATATGGTTTGAAACTTTTATTAAAGATACTCTAAAAGCTGTGTTTTTTTTAATAGAATTGTACTTGCTATATTTTAAGGAGCGTTTTAAAGGGAAGTTTTTGGTATTCGTTGGTAAAACAGCCAATGGCTGTGGCATTTGGGTCATTTCGGCACCAGATGTATTGGCGTTAAAGTACAACACTCAAATATGTGTGCAAATGATCTAAATGTCATTAGTAAAATCCAAATTTTTGAACATCTGTTTGAAATACTTTGAAATGGTAATATGAAATGTTTAACCTCTTAAAGTGAAGGTAAATTTTGATGCTAAAGTGCCTGTTTTTTAAAAATTCGATTAAAAACAGGGGCACTTTAATTCATCAAAATTTACATTTCACTCGTGTTGTGAAAAAATACCTTTTAATCTTGACAGCCGCTCCAGCTTCCTCCGTCCGTTGCAAAGCCTCTTTCTGGGTTTAAAATGAGGAATCCGGCTTCCTCCAATCACGGCGTTGAATCAGACACTGATTCCCCCGGGGGGGAAGCCGTGATTGAAGGATGACCAATTCATCATTTCTGACGTCAGAAATGGCTTGCGACGACCAGGGGGAAGCTGGAGCAGCTGTCAAGGTTAAAAAGTAAGTATTTTTTTACAACACGAGTGAAATGTAAATTTTGATGAATTTAAGTGATCTGTTTTTAATCAAATTTTTAAAAACCGGGCACTTTAGCATCAAAATTTACATTCACTTTAAGGAAAGGTTTTTCCCCACCACTGTTTCCGTGCTTAAATGCAGTAATAGCACAGTCTCGCTTACTGGCGCACTAACAGCCCTGGACACAGCCACCTGTCGTTAAAAGTTAATAATTGTGTGACTTGGGGAAGAAAAAATCCTTTCACATTGCATATTTCTTGCAGCACCATACAAGTGTCTAGTAATTACAAGCCATTTACTTTATGGTTTGTTACAACTTTACCATACTTGTATTTCTTACTGATTTGTACCGGTATATGCCCCTTTCCTGGCTCGCCTGGTTGCCCACCCATCTTGTTTTTTTTTTTGTTCACTGAGCGGCACAGCCATTTATCAGCTCTACTGCCCACCCTATTAAGAATAAACAGAGCTTGCTCTGATGCTCGGGTTGCCACCTTTTCTGGAAAAAATACAGGCCGTGGTCATTATCATAAATGTGTATAACAATGATACAGCATAAATCAGGAACTAAAGCTTCTAGAACTGATTTTAAATGATCATCTGTTTATTATTAGATTCCAATACAATTGGAAGGTGTTTGACCGTGATAGTAAGGATTCCAACTTTTTTTTTTTTTTAAAGGGAGACTAAGGAACCAACCGATTTCATGTAGGAAATTGACAAATTATAAAGTAGTTACTAAAAAGAACACTTTGTTTTACAACTTGATACAGTTTGATACAACAAAATTCTTGGTACAAATCATCTTCATTCACACAGTCTAGTTTAATACATTCAACAACTTACCGCAACTCTGTGAATTCTATGTCTCACTTTAGGCACGGTGGGAGTAAAAACAAACTATCAGAGAAATTAAAATGATTAAGTGAATAAGAGTACAAGAGTACAATATTACATGTATGAAATGAAGATTTTACATGCTGTGAAAAATAAGGGAGCAGATTAATAAGGGAGCCTGGAAGACTGTGAACAGTTTTTAAGGGGGGTAGGCAACCTTACGTTATATCATCTTTACTTCTATTTTTAGTCTTTATTATCAACTCTGACCTGAACCTTAAAATACCAGCCATGTCTGTAAAATACCAGCTAGGTGGTAACCCTATCTAGCGCCTCTGGTCAAGCTGCATTGTTTTTTGCCCAGATCTGCCTGTCTATTATTTTCATTGCCTTGTTTAGAGTGCTGACTTATTTCTTAGCACTGAATACAGGGGGTTACAAATAGTACATTGAAAAATGAGAGACAAAATGATGTAATAAAATACAAAAATAAATAAAAACTAGTTGTATATCCCCCTGTACATATACATTGCATATTTTTTATAGATTGATTCTCGCATTACTAGTATCAGACTAAGGACCACAAATATGTATTAGAAATATGTATGTCCAGGCAAACGGACGTATATACTTAACTCCTTAAGGACAAGGCCATTCAATTTAATTCCCTTAAGGACCAAGGCTATTTTTACATTTTTGCAGTGTTTGTGTTTAGCTGTAATTTTCCTCTTACTCATTTACTGTACCTACACATATTATATACAGTTTTTCTCGCCATTAAATGGACTTTCTAAAGATACCATTATTTTCATCATATCTTATAATTTACTATAAAAAATATATAAAATATAATGAAAAAATGTAAAAAAAATAAACTTTTTCTAACTTTAAC
>CAJPDP010665302.1:0-11457 GCA_905336975.1 Bombina variegata variegata
CACCTTCTCCCCACTGATGTCTATGGGGAAAGCGTGCACAAGCAAGTCAAAACAGCACTTGAATTGTGTGCGGTATGGAGCTCAACGCAACCATATCGCACACACAAGGCGGCTGTTTCAAAACTTGTAATGGCAGCACTATGGAGGGTGAAATAATGCAACTTTTGTTGCGTTCGTTAAATACCCTCTAACGCGCATAACTCGTAATCTACCTGATAGAAAGTAATAAAGCTCTCTGCAATACAAAATTTCACATTCAAGAGAGAAGGTAACTGGAGAACCCCTAGGACTGATAATAAAGGCTCCATTTGCATCAATTCCAAATTAAACTGAAATGTTTTTACTACAATTTTAGTTGCTTTTGTCTATATTTTAGCATATATTACTTTTCTGTTAGTTAAATTAAGTATATTGTGAAATTTGTGCAAACTTCACCTGCATACAGCTGGCGAGACAAATCAGTAAGACCAGCTTGTTTAAAATGCTTAGAAAATGTCACACGACTGGTGAGAGAGCTTCAGACATACAACTCCCCTGTTCAGCACAGGCAACTGCCCTGTCCCTCCCACTTTCTGAAAGTGTCAGTTTTAGTTTGCAATACAGCAAATTCAAGGTAATTTGTATATATAAACAGAAATATACAAAGTATGATCCTAATGTGTTTAAGTAACACAGAAGTATAGCAAAACTCTTGTTGCACTGGGCTTGTCTCTCCTTCATATATAGAAATAAGAAAGATCTTGCAGTACTGGGGAGTTCCGCACTTTTCCTTTTAAATATTCAGTGAGTTCAGCCCATGTGAAGTCTGAAAAGCAATTTCTCCCCAAGCTGGAGAACCTTTGAATATCAGGGCCGCCCTTAGAGAGAACAATAGAAAATTATAATTTTATTAGTTATCTATTCTACACCCCACTGGTAGTGTAATTTGTTCTGCTGGCTGTGTTTACATAACCTATCAGTAGCCTGGACATATGTGCAGAAGCTTTCAATACAGGTGGGGATACCAAAGGCTTAATCAGCTATTTCAAATGCCAAAATAAGGGTAAACAAGCTACTTGTAAATAATTTAATAGCACCAAACAATTATAACTAAAAGTTCCAAATATATACGTATAACTAAATAAATACAACAGTGCAACAGCACAATAGGTAATCCAGGTGGCAGTCTATATAGCCATGAATGAAACTCAGAGTTCACCAAAGAATGTTTACACTTTGGGTGTAGTGTTTGAACATCAGGCGGCTTCCTCATCCAAAGGGATCTTGTAGAAACGAGATCAGGGTTGAAAAAACAAAAGCGCCCCAATAGTGTGAAATCTTCACAGCAAAAGATGGAATGAGATACAAAAGAAACGTACTCACAATTTGACTAGCACTACACAAGTGCCATACAAACAGGCTGGACAGTTAGAAGTTGGCCAGCAGACTTGTGCTCCCCAGAGGATCTTTTCTGGTGCAATCAGGGATACATGTAGAGACTAGGTGTGGTATAGGTAGCCACAACCAATCTCATATGATGAAATGGTAAATCTGAGAAATGCATTGTGAGACTTTTTATTGTATTGATTTTACTGGTTTTATTAAATACCTGTTGTTATCAGTATATATCGTTCTGAGCCGTACTTTTTGAGCTGCTGAATACACGGCATTGATTGGTTTGGGCTACCTATACCACACCTAGTCTCTGCATGTATCCCTGATTGCACCGGAAAAGATCCTCTGGTACTGGATACATCATATGTCAGCTGAATCTGTGTCAATCAGGAATTTTCAAAGTCATAAGTATTGTCAAATCCACTTGAAATACAAATGTAATACGCTTGAAATATGTGCACCCGCTATTTAACCTCTTCCTGCCGTTAGAACGTTCCCTGCCGTCCTAACTGTGCTGGGCTTTAGCGCCGTTAGAACGGCATGGAACGTCCTTGGCTGTACTCAAGCCATAGAAGCTTCCTAAATGGGATTGTGGGCTAAAGGGTGGACCTAGCGACATAGGCACTCCCCCCTGACCCAATCCCATAATTGAAATCATGTGATCGCATGAACGATCGCATGTTCTCAATTTTTACTTATCTATTTATATCGGAACTTTTCTGCCTTTTTGTGGTTTCATGGTACATTTGTTGAGTTTCTTGAATGCTGTTTGTTGTTTTTTTTGAAGTGGTTAAACTATTCTAACTGGGGGAAGTAGTTTATTTTTCATTAACATGTTTGTGCTTTAGTTGACTTGCACAGTATTGTTATCTGTTTCACTGCAAACCTGCTTTGAAAAGACACATGGTATATGCTAAGTTACATTTTCTGCTACATGTTGATAAGATCCTTTGTACACTAATTCTAAAGGGACATAGCAAAGCATATTTAACCCTTACATACAAAGAAAACCATGGCCATGTACTTTGTTCTTTCTTGAGCGATTTATATTAATCTATGGCACATTCTGATATTTGAGGATTTTACACTTTAGATCAATGTGAAATCTGGGTTCTACTTTTTACACAATTAAATTCTGGCCTAAAGGGACAGTGTAACCAACAATTCAAAATGTGTTTCAGATGGGTTTTTTTTTAAGAAAACAATTATGGTTCCTCTTCTAAATAAACTAAAGTTTTTGTGTCACAGAAATCTGTACCTTGTCCTTACCAGTAAGTAAAAATACATTTAAACAGCATTTACTCAACATTTTCTAGGCAAAAAATATGTTTTTGGCACGTGTAAATGCTGCTTTTTCAAATGTATGGTAATTAGCATATTCAGTAACAAGGAGATGTGGGTATAAGTAAACTTTCTATTAAATACTATAATTGACTCTATATATATATTGTTAAGTAGATTAATTCAAATATAGCTTGTGTGTTCCATGAATGCTTGCTGGATGCTAAACGTAACCATCCATCTCTAATACTGGGGGTTGTTTTTAAAAAGCTTTTAAAGCTGGATACACTACAAGTGTTTCTAAACTTATTACTTGAGTTTGAATATATGTACAGTATATATATATATATCAGAAAAATTGATAAGCACTCACTTTTTTTTAGCTAAAAATACTTTATATATAAGTACACCAAAATTAAGCACACACAGTTAATTACTAAGGGATGCATGTACACTATTCTTTGGCATATATATATGTATATATACTGTGTATATATATATATATATATATATATATATACACATACATACATACATATATAGATAGATTCATACATATACACATACTGTGTATGTATGTATATATATATATATATGTATACATAGATACATACATATATACATACACACATACATAGATACACACATACATATATAGATTCATACATATACATACATATACACATACTGTGTATGTATATATATATACATATATACATACACACATACATAGATACACACATATATATATATATACATACAATACTGCCTATTTTGTTTTGTTTATTACACACAACACACGACACATTGGTGACTATGAATGAGATGTTTACAGTTAGTTATTTTAAACGCAAAAATGAACTGAGCGTTCAGTCATAGCAGAAAACTGCAACATATCTGGTGTGACCGGTAATTTCACGTGAGTCACTGTTTTCTTCAGAATCTCTTCCAGCCAATGATAATACAGTGTCATTCCTTTATTCAAATGCAACAAGAGGGACGTTTTTAATTTCTAAATTACGTAGAGAACAAACTTACCACTGATGGAAACAGGAAGCTCAAGGGTTGAATGACAGTGGGTGATGAAGTTTGTGGTGACACTGGCTGTTACAAAGTCCAAAGGGTTTTCTAATTTAGCTTTAAAGGGTAAAATGACTTTCAGGAAACAAGGCAATAATGTGTATGAAATGATGGCTCTTATGAAGGATACAAACTGTGTGCTAATCTTGTTAATTGTAGCAGTTACTATTTATAGTATTTTCCATTATTGTTTATGCTGTCACTTGGTGCAATGCTCCCCTTTCCCAGCCAGCTGCTGCCTAAAGTCTATAAACTCAGATTTTGGTATTTACCAAATAGGCAGATGTCTAGGATTAGCATCCCACTGGCTTAGCTTTAGAATCTGCCTGCTGGTATCAGAATACGCTTCAACTATGCATTTATAAGTGGACACTTGTGTTTTACTTCCTCTAGTGGGATTGTAGGGAGTTATGGTGCATAAAGCCATTCTGCCTAAGAGTATCAGGGTCTATGTAATGACATTAGCAAACCAGACTAACTAGAATTATATGCACATATACGTATTTGTCATAGTGGTACAACCTGTTTGATAGAATTTATGAATTTGTAAAAAAAAAGTATATTTCTGGCAGCAGAAAGATTACATGATAACACCTTGGGATGCCCTCAGTATGTAACCAAAAAACACCATAGCTCTAGGGTATGCGATCACATTCAATCCCAGTTAAGAAAACTGATATCAACTCTTTTCAACATCATTTTATTACAGAGCGTGTATAAAAATACTTACAGTACATACATATACATACACAGAGGCAGCTGTTCTGCATCTTATAATACATACAACTGTGGCAATGGAGCAAATTAAACTAAGACTGCTAATTACCAGGAAATGTGATTTAGAATTAAAGCAAAGAAAGCCACGTGTGTGCACCTTTCTAAATACGAAGCAGATGATTTCAGATCAATGTGAAAACGGAATGTAAAATGAACTGCTTTGAAAATCTGCCCCCTTTACAGTAAACTTTGGCATACAAATAAAACCAATCCCCTCACTTTCTTCCTGTATAGACTCAGAGAGAGAAAACATTTTCAAGTGTAGTAACGAGTATTACTTTCTAATTACAAATATACATAACAAAATGTGGCACAGTTTCCTAATGCTAACATAAAACATTTAACTGCAGATGTACTAACCAGAAGGTCATACATTCATTTTATTGCGGTATTACTCAAAATGAGTTGCAATAGAACATGATGGCCCATGGCAGTTGCATTTTCCTGGTTTGCAGTCAATTTATAACACATTGCTCCAAAGCTCTATTGCACATCATCCCTTAAAAATGTCACTTTAACATAGACAGTACATTAGAATACTGAGATATTTATCTGTCAGCAGCACAAATCCCTTTTACCAACCTTTTCATATTATTAAACAGACAGTTTGATCTCTTACAGCATCAGGGACTATTTGGAATAATATTTGGCCTTTATAGTGCTAACGAATAAGATCTAGTTCAGAAGCCAGTGTGCTGGACAATCACCAATGCTATAATGCACCAAGTTGACAAAAGATCCTAATGTTCTTAAAAAGAATTTGACTCCTCGAAACAGACAGATCATGTATGAAACAAATCTATGAATATGATATTTAAAATCTCCTAAAACATTATGTTTTTGAAAGATATATTCACAAATGTGCTTCTTTTTAAAATGTCAACAATGTAATCTCAACAAATTATTACATATTTCTATTTTAAAGCCACTCCCCCCCACCCCCTTAAAGGCATTTATAATTTACAAGATTTAATAGTCCAAGCAGTAGATTGGAGATCCTGTCACCCATGATATAATCTGTTTAAAGCAGGGCAAAAATCATTAGGACCCGACAGTGTTTTCTGCAACTTGGTGCTTAAAAAATACTGAAAAGGCAATAGGTTTTTAATTCTGGTCTCAGGATGTCATAGATTTACAAGACCAAAAAAAATATCTAACTGTAGTGTCTTATTTTAGAGTTAAATAATCCAACCTGCATGTTTGCTTAAGGCAATGCAACGTAACATTTATAAACATTCTTCCAACCAATTTTATGTGAATAGAAATGAATTCCATTTACATGACTGGACTCAGAAGTGGTAAAACCACCCTGGAGGTAGATTTCATAAGTATTAGTTTCCAGGACAGACCTGCTCCCCTGGGCTAACAAACCTATATACATATATATAAAACAAAATAGAGAGAAAATGTAGAAGCAAAGCGCACTGCTCCTTCTGTAGCTGCTTCCTAGTAGTTTTCTCGGGAGCAGTTAATCTCTGTGCTTCATAAACCAACATTTTTCATTCATCACTAGAGGAGCCTACAAAGTTCTGTGACCTAACAACAGTGTTTAGATCATGTGTCCAATAGATTTCTCAGTTCTGGAGTAATGAAGTTCACTATGAGGGGAGTACCACATTTTAAGTGCCATAAAGTAGTGCAGAATTTCAAAGTTAGCATGCAACTGTGAGATGCAATGAACAGATGGGAATCAAAGGAGGTCCACAGACGACATAGCTAATAGATGTAGGAGTGGCACATTGATGAACCATTCTAATGATGACCTTAAATTTATACAGCTAATACATCTGTTTTAGCAGAGCAGGGCCAAAGGATCATCACTGCTGTACAGACATGGAAGGATAGCTATTAATGCCTCTTCTATAGTGAAGAGGTGTTTGTCTTCAGCATCAGGGCAGTGGTTGTGCATAAAGTCTGCTAGGCGAAGGAGATATTCAATGTTGTGCCCTGCCCTTCCACTGGATACAATGATCTGGGCTGCAATGTCGTCTTCCGAGGCTGGTCCCAAGTAGCTAGGGTTTTGGGGTGTTGCAATGTACACCAGTGACAGAACTGCTCCTTCTTCCCCTTCATCTTGTGGGTAGAACTTGATCAACTTTGTGATGTAACCACCAAGAACAGACTCACGCACGTTCAAGTACTGCAGAGATGCTTCAATTTGATCTCCACGCACTTCATAGGCAATGCCCCATGTGCTTTCCTGCAAATGGACGATGACATACATTAATACTCCATGACATTTGATGGGGAAAATAAAGCATGTGGAAGGCCCACATGATAACAAATGCATTTTATTAATGTAGGGAAGGGAATGAAGAATTCTTATGGGCTTACAATTTTATCTTTATAAACTGCATAACTAATGTAGTTGTTTAGTTAAAAAAAAAAAAGGTTAAAAGAATTTAAATAAACTTACCTCATAATCCTCGTGCAAAGTCACAACTCGGCCAGGCTACAAATAAAAAAAAAAGAAACAGACTAAGAAACTTGCAAAATAATTTATAGTTATCTATAGAGTATAAACAAGGCAGTGTATAGTATCCTATCTAATCATGAGCATCTGACTCCTTTTTTCTTTATTTCCTTTTCTTTAATAAGCAGCTTATAACTTGGACAGTATTATTTGATTTTCCCAGCCTAAGGGATCATTCATTGTTGTAAATTTAATCTTAGCAATTATTAAGTAGTTTTACTAGAAAGCTTTACAGTGGCAGGACCACTACACTTAAATATATATATATACACACACACTGTATATATAGATAGATGATAGATAGACACATTTACTCGGCTCTGAATGACTAAAATAATTCGTATAGGAAGTATAGATACAGACTAAATATTAATGTTGTCTATGCTAGATTTGAGCAGATTAGAGCCACTTCTGCTTACCGTCTGAGGGCTGCCCCTGTGGAAAGTGTCCCCCTGCCAGAATTTGCGGCTGTATCCATTGATGAAGCCAACTTTACTAGACGTGAACTCAAAGTCCGGCTTCCAGACCAGTGAGCCATATCCAAAGATCCATAGAGAACTGTTTGGGGAGGCTGGCATCTTCATTGTATGGGGTGATACACTAGGTACCGAGCAACAGTCAGTGATGCTCAGGTTGGTGATACTCCAGAATATAAACCCATACAGACCAATAACCACGCCCCAGATTTATCTACACCAATTACATCGCGCAGTATTATAATTTTCTCTGTCTCTTTATGCCTGTTGGCTGAGGATCCTGTCTGTCACTGTCTGGCCCAGCCCCCCTCTGGCATGATGCAACTGCTAGCGCAGGTTTCAGAGCTGAGCTGTAGCAAGCAGTGTGAGGATTGCATCAGGCAGGGAGTCTGAAGTATTCAGGAGTTTCTGACAGATGCACTGATTTGTTCTCACAAAATTGGAACTATGTTAGCGATGTTGTAGCAAAAATAACATAACCTCTTAAAATGAGAATCTGCTATAATTTGGTATATGGGAGCTTATTTTTGCATTTACGCAGAATATTTTTTCAAGTTGATAAAGTGTACTGGCAGATATTATCAGTATTAATAGGTATTAGTGATGATTCTAGTCTTTAAAAATGGCCACACTAATAAATGTTGCCACAAAGCTAGCTATCAATGTTAGAGGGTGGTAATGTGAGTGGGGGTCATCATATTGCACTATCCTGTTTGTTTAATTAAATACCCCAATTAAACTTGCTCCGTGTCTTTCTAGGGTAAAAGACATAAGGCTCAGGATTGCTAAATTGTCCATAATCGCTTTATATAAAAGCTAGAATATATAATAATATACTTGCAGGAACCTTGGCAATATATACATCTTCCGAGATCAAAATATTTATGCAATGAATAACTGTTTCATTAAAGGGACATTCCAGCCCAAATTGTAAACCACATGGATACATTTCAGTTTTGAATAATAAGCATTTTAGTAATATACAAAAATTAGCAAAAATGCTTCTAATAAAAGCTATATCTGTTTCAAAAGTGTATTCAAGTATGCACCATGCACCAGCATTTTAAACACAGCACTCGCTCAGACAGCCTAAGGTGTTTGTACCATATGGTAAAAACTCAATTTGTTAATTGCTGACATGATACAGGCCCCACTGGTGCTCTGAGCTGCTGCAGTATGTAAAATGCTGGTGCACTGAGAATATCTAGCTATGCTTCACATGCAAGTACAGAGAAAAATGTTAACACTAAAACCGTGATAAATTTAACTAGAACCATATTTGCATTAAATTTTGACCGGAATGTCCCTTTAATAGAGACATTGCTTTCTTTCACAAGCATACAAAATATAAAATAGGTGCGTTGCACACATTTTAAAAGTATGAGCTGCTGCCTCATAGCAAAAAGGCTGAGAAACACTGTTGTAACCATACCTACAATACACATTTTCCCTCTAAAAGTGTTGGCATCATATATCTATATTAGATCACAAACCTTATCCATCGTACTTTATCAGTGATGTCTGTTTATTAGTACTAAATAAATATCCAAATCTCCCTGACACTACAATTTAGTAAGTTATTCTTGACAGATACCAAAAGATGCGTTTCTCTAAAGGAAATAATGTTTCATGGTGTGTGATACACATTATTATTATTATTATTATTATTATTATTATTATTATTATTATTATTATGCTAGGGATACACACCCCAAACGTTTTCTTTCATATATCAGATAAAGCATAACATTATAAACAACTTTTCAAATATATTATGACATTTGCTTTATACTCTTAGAATCCTTTGTTGAAGGGATAAAATAGAAATAAAAGTGTGTCCTTTCTTGTTTTGTTGCCTTTTCGAGTTCTCATTTTGACCTTATTTTATATTCACAGCTGATAGGAAGGACACTGTCCATTTTGAGCACATAGCTCTGGTTTGGTGTCCATTTTGGGCACATAGCTGCCAGGGTCAATAGAGCCATGATTAGTACCCACCTGCCACTCTGACCTTGTCAGCCTCTGGTCATTCACTAATTTTGTAGAAGGCAGCTGGGAGCCACAGTAAATACAGTTGAATTGATAATCAATAATGCATTATAAAAATACAATGCAAAAGTACTTAGAGCAAGATTTACCAATCTGCGAACGGACAGGCTTCATGTTGTGAACTGTCTGCATTTGATTGCATATTCTGGGGTGCATTTTCTCCCCATCTTTATTATTGAACGGGCGAATGCTTGTTTTAAGTCTGCCCCTACCCTTACGCAACTAATAGCGCAAGAGTAGGGCCTGCCAATCACCCTGGTTGAATGAATCTGTGGTGATTTTCCTCAGCCAACTCCAAATTGGCAAGTGGGTTTATGAAGCAACGGTTTAAACGTCTGCTTCATAAATAGCTGCAGACTCAAATGAGCAACCATTCGGGGCATTCACCTCATGATAAATCTTGCTCTAAGTCTGAACTTCAAATCAGTAGTACATTTTTTTCTAACAAATTGTAAAGTTATGTCTGTTTCCCCTCCCCCTGTATCATTGACAGCCATCAGCCAATCACAAATGCATATACTGTACGTATATACTGAACTCTTGCACATGCTCAGTAGGAGATGGTGCCTCAGAAAGTTTGCATATAAAAATACTGCACATTTTGATAATGGAAGTAAATTGGAAAGTTGTTTAAAACTTAATTCTCTATCTGAATTATGAAAGTTTAATTTTGACTTTAGTGTCCCTTTAAAGGTAGACATGTAAACTGTAAAATGTAACTTGTAATCAATGTCAATCGACTCTGCTTCATTTCCTTTGTGACACGGCCAGATACAGCCCTCCTTAAAATTACATTTTAATCTGGCAATTATATTAATATATCTCCAAGAATGTTTAAATATGAATAATAACATCGGCACCATCACCAGTTAAAAACTGGATTATTCTATCATGGCAATATTTACCTTATAGAGTGGCATTTTTATACAAATGAAATAATGACTAATGTAAAATACTTCACACATCTTTGTTTGTAAATGGTTTTGTAAAAGACATAGAAATTGTCTGTTATATAACATGGCTGTTATATAACATAATCTATGTGTGAAATTTAGATCTCCAGTTTCAATTTAAACATATTTAAATTACTTCTGTGAATACAGGAACTATGTAGTTTTATTTTGAAACTATACATAAATATTTTACTTATCTATGTATTACTTGGATGGCATAGGATTAATGTGACAGTAACGTCAAAATTAAACTTTAATGATTCGGATTGAGCATGCATTTTTAAACAGCTTTCTAATTTACTTCTATTATCTAATTTGATACATTCTCTTGGTATCCTTTGTTGAAAAGTAAACCTAGGTAGACCAGCAATGCACTACTGGGAGCTTGCTGCGGATTGGTGGCACCATGGCAGTGCATATATGCCTCTTGTTATTGGTTCACCTGATGGGTTTCATATCACTTTAAAATGACACTATACTCAGAAAACTTCTGTCATCCAAAAAGTAAAGTAAAACCTGTTTAAATTATAACAAAATATAGCAGTATCAGTTGTGTACATTCCACTTATGTCCATTGGCTGATAGCTATAAAGACTGTTTGTACCTATCAGCCAGTGAACAATTAAAGGCATTAGAAATCTAATCCTGCTGTATTAGTTTCAATTTAATTTATAACAGCTTTTGCTTTACATTTTCAGGTATAAATATATATCTTATTATCATGTTTAACTCCTTGCACCAACTGGACGTAGAAATACTTAATGCGGTACATAGCCCATCGTCAGGGCCGGACTGGGAAATCAGACCGTACCTGGAAATTTGTTTCGACAGGCCCAGCCGTGCCCCCTCCAGCCCAGCTACGCCCCCTCCAGCCCAGCCCAGCCCAGCCCATACAATTTCTGAAACTTGCTACTCAGAAATAATGCTGCAGTGCTACCCTCCCTGTTTTATTAAAACATTAGTACCATTGACAAAGCGCAGGGGGCATCAGGTA